>CABFWB010006949.1:0-10144 GCA_902151455.1 Timema bartmani
TACAATACAATACAATACAATACAATACAATACAATACAATACAATACAATACAATACAATACAATACAATACAATACGTATCCCTTACGGGGTGGGCAAGAAACCGTCTACATAGCTAAAAAAAACTCCATACTAATGAAAACATAAGTAGGGTAATTAATTATATGCAAGTATAACATATTTAAATTGAATATGTAAATAAATTAAATTTATATTAATTAATTACGTAAAATTGAGATACTCGTGAAAATATTTTAAATTGGTTTTGTAAATAACAGATTCCGCCAATGTAGTTTATGAAAAGTGTTTTTTGCACTCAGTATTTTTCTAAAAGCCCTTGAAAAATGTGTGAAAAATGACCAAATTTGGAAATGGCTTGACTAAGCTTTGTTAAAAAAATATTGTAGGCCTATAACACAAAGAACAAATTACATCAATGGTAGAAATAAAAAGTTTCTGGTGGAAATTAATCCACCCCTCCAAACAATGGCCAGTCTGTCCGTTTTGGAAGAACACCTTCACAAAAAGGCAAGCGATTCTAAATGTGTCGGGTGTGGGCTCCTTGCAACTAAAAGGGCGTAAAGCAAATTGCTTGGTACACTCGGTATATTTTATCTAAGGTTTTTGTGCTTTTGATAAGCTGCTCTCTACATTATGTTTCATTAATTAAACATGATGTCTTGCCTAGTAGTCCTGAAAACAGGAAAAGGTGGGAAATCAGGGATAAGTCAAGGAGTTTCATGGAAAAAAAAATATATAAATTCATAATATTCAAATATAAATTTTACAAGGTTTTGTCAGAACACACGACAAAGTTGATTTAAGTTGACGTTTATCGGTAAACATGTCAAATAAAAATTTATAGTTACAATTTTTATCAAATATGCTCTCAAAACTTAATAAAACAATTTAAATGGTGTGAAAAACTTGAGAAGAATCATAATAGTTTGAAAAATCTATAAAATAAATAATAAAGCTTCGAAACGATCTTATATTATCCAACATTTCTTCGAGTGTTTATTTCGCGTTTAATGCTGATAAAATGTAGGCCTATTAGTAGACTACCCTAACTTAACCTGAATAGAGACCTATCCCAAATAATGAATATATCTTCAGTCGAAAGGAACCACTCACTCTGGAAATCAAATATAATAGTTTTATTTAAGTGGTCTGGTGTAGGCTACTCCGGAGTTATTTCGGGGGCAGTAAAAATTGTTACTTAATTTCCCACCACGCGTTGATAATTGATTAATTATTCTATCATGGCCAGCACAATGAAATCCAAATGATGTACCAAATGAAAGTCAACAAGAGATGTTATTTATACTTCTATTTTTAACAACTATATTATTCAACCACACAGCAAGAAAAATAGCTCAACTTCAAATAGAAAAATTATTTTAAATGTAGTTGTAGTTATTTGAACAGTAGACCTCACTCTAGTAGTTCTGTGAACAGTAGACCTCACTCTAGTAGTTATGTGAACAGTAGACCTCACTCTAGTAGTTATGTGAACAGTAGACCTCACTCTAGTAGTTATGTGAACAGTATACCTCACTCCAGTAGTTAAGTGAACAGTATACCTCACTCTAGTAGGTCTGTGAACAGTAGAGCTCACTCTAGTAGGTCTGTGAGCAGTAGAGCTCACTCTAGTTGTTAAGTGAACAGTATACCTCACTCTAGTAGTTATGTGAACAGTAGACCTCACTCTAGTAGTTATGTGAACAGTGTACCTCACTCTAGTAGTTAAGTGAACAGTATACCTCACTCTAGTAGTTAAGTGAACAGTATACCTCACTCTAGTAGTTAAGTGAACAGTATACCTCACTCTAGTAGTTATGTGAACGGTAGACCTCACTCTAGTAGTTAAGTGAACGGTAGACCTCACTCTAGTAGTTAAGTGAACTGTAGACCTCACTCTAGTAGTTAAGTGAATGGTAGACCTCACTCTAGTAGTTATGTGAACAGTAGACCTCACTCTAGTAGTTATGTGAACAGTTGACCTCACTCTAGTAGTTAAGTGAACGGTAGACCTCTCACCCTCCAGTTAAACATTCTTACTTCATCATGTTAATAATTATGTACTATTACTACAGTCTTAACACTTCTCTTTGGATTTTAAGTAGAAATATCTCCTATAATTTATCCTTGGATTTGTAGTTGATATATTTATCCTTGATTATCCAGGTAAACAGAAAACAAATTAAAGCTAGATTTAATAGTACATTATATAGATAGAGCATAACCATTGTTTACGAAGTTTAAGACATACGTATTGCAATATAACATGTCTAATTGTTTAAATAATGCACTCCAGGTACTCAACAGAATTTTTGGGTTCTTAAAGTTAAATCACTTGTGGTAAGCTTTTAAATGAATTGAACGACTGCCATATTGAAATGGATAGCAAATTAGAAAAAAAAACTATATACATTACATTTTATTTCGTTCACCCTAGGTTAAAAGAATATCCTTCGTTAACAATGGTTGACGCATTTAACAGTTATTACGGAACAAACATCCAGACAGACGGATATTCAGACAATCTTAGTGACAAATGATCAAATTAATACAAAACCCTCATCAATAATGTTACTAATAGGATGGACACAACCTTGCTTCATGCATGTCCATGAATCCCTTACCACATCCACCACCGGGAACTCACACTGCAACATGGAGTGCAATAGATTAGAACAACGTTCTGGTATAAAGTTGGAGTTTGTTAAAACACAAGTAGTATTTACTACCTTTCTCTGCACATATGTTCAGGAAACAAAACATATTATTCGAAATATGAACTACTGTGGTGCAGTCGTAGTAACCTGACAACGTTCAACTTTTAAAACAATCACATTTTTTAAGTTTTTGATCTATGTCTTTAAAATGTTTCGTTTTACTTATTTATTTTATACTTTTCCTAAAGTGGCATTGACTCCAAACATTATTTTGGTAGATCCTCCATTCTTGATAACACGAGCGAGTGTAGGGTGAAAATTTGTAGGCCTAGTAGTTGTTTAGTAAAAAAAAATTGAGAGCGCTTGGTAAGTAGCCAGTAGACAATACACTATAAATTTATTCTAAAATACTGGTTAAGATATTCGTTCCCCATAGGTAAATTACACTAATAATACACTTGGGTGGTTTAAATAAGTGGTACGGAGCGACGTACGGACTTTCTTACTCTTTTAGCTAAAAATGGAGATATTTACTTAAAACATATAATCTATTTGAAACAATATAATGTATATATATATATATATATGCAGAAACATATTGTAAAAAGAGCATAACATTTAAAAGAGAAACATTTCGGTGCTCTATAGAGCACAACAATCAACTCCCCATTTCTTAGACCTCCATTTAAATAATTTTTTTTTAAAATCCGATTATTCCTTCATATATACAATGATAAGTTATTTTGTATCTCAAAAGATTGTGGAAATATTATCAAAATTGGAGATATCCTTCAAGTCCATTTCCCTGAAGAATGAGATGCTACATATTGTTTGAAATGGGTGCTATCCCACTTCGGTGCCTACAAATGTTTGTCCCATTTCGACGCCTGCTCCCACACCGAATTTAATTGATCCCGTTTCGACAAATAACTTAAAGTTTAAGGTTAGGTTAGGCTAGGATAGGCTAGGCTAGGCTAGGCTAGGTTAGGCTAGGCTAGGTTAAGTCAGGTTAGGTTAGTTTACGTTTTTTTAAAATCTTTTATGCTACATTAAAAATGTAACTCTACGAAGTTAAATCTACCTTTTGTTATTTTGAGGAAGCTAATCACTTGTTCCCCAATTATTTTGATTTGTTTTACTTAAAACAGAATCCACTTCTTGGGGTATACAATTATTGCTGGAATCACTTTATGAACCCCCTTAAAACTAATAATACACTAAAATACGCACAGTTTTTTATTTATCAGAGCACAATGAATTCTAAAATCTTTTAAAGTTACATTGTACGGTACATAGACATACTCTTTAGGCCACATCAGGGTCTAGGACCTAACGCAGCAATCTCGCAAAGATTTGGACTGCCGGTGGTGTGGATGTCGGGGTTTGAATTCCGGTATGGGGTACAATTAAAAAAAAATTATAAATGGTTTACCACCCTCTCTTCAATAAAGNGTTTTTTTCCCAAATGGGTTTCCACTCTCACCCCACGCAAATACAGGTACACGTTCTCTAAATTCAACCTTCCTCATCCCAACCCCATTAGCTTTAACAGGTAGTGAAATGTGTTGCACGAGCGTGCGCGCGTGCACACACACACACACGCGCACACGCACACACACAGACACACACACACATTCAAGTGACTCCAAAAGTTTGTCCTTCAAGAATAGATGTTTCTAAAACTAGCGTGTTTCTTGATTGTTTCGCGTCTGGGCTACATCATTGGTAGCCCGGTAGTGTAGAGATTACCTGTACTAATGTACCGCTGTCCAGGGAACGGCTGAATGTACTAATCGTACATCTTTTCCGTGGAGGCTCTTTACATGTCCCGATAAGTATGAGATGATGGTGATAATAGGTATGATGGTGATAGTGAGTATGATGGTGATAGTGAGTATGATGGTGTGGAACCAGTGGAAACACTTAAACCTAATTAACCAAACCCTAGTGACTGTTGGGGTAGTTCCCCTTTTGGGAAAAATACCCAAGGTACCCGCCGGGGATGGAATCCGGGACACCAAGACTCGTAGCCAGGTGCACAGAGTTTATCAAATTGATATTAAAGTTGTTGATTAATATATATATATTTAGGTCTCATCACATCCTATGAAATTTAAACTCATCTCACTTACCAAATGCAGATAAGTGATTTTCATCTTGTTCCTGGCTGATCCGTTGCTGACAGGAACAAACAATCATTTCAACACTATGGACTGATCATAGTTAGCTTAGAGTAAGCGCTTTAATGATGAATATCTTTAACACATAATCAGTATATTTCATTGGTACTGGTACTATCTAATATGACTTGATGTATTTATATATGCAAGTGGTATTTGTTTGTTTTTGTAACTGTCAGATAATGTCTTTCATACAACGTTCATTAAAATACGTGGAGTGACAGAGTGCAAACTTGCACACCATACAGCTCTCACAACAATTTGAACACCACAGGCACCTTTCATTAGAGTTTGCACATCATACACACCTCTCACATCATCTTGCACACCACACATATAACTGAACTTGGGTGTGTCCTAAGTTATCCTGACATTTTTAAGCTATCATTTATTGGATTGATTGAACCACTTATTGTGATCTCTATAAAAGTTAAATATTTGATACAACATTCTTTTGATCATCAATGTACTCTACCTCAAACATTTGTAGCTTTATCCGTTAATTATCTCCCCTCTTAAATCAATAAGCTCACTTCGGGTTTAAAGGCTTGTGCACTTAAGAACTGAAGACACTAATTATCTAAGGTGATATATTAATACATTGTAAAGAACACTCAAATCTTAAGGTGAAGGAAAAAACTGTTCAAAGTATTAAACATTCATAAAGAAGAACCAATTCAAATTAATTTCGTATTAATTAATGACTCGGATATTTATAGAAAATATAAAATGAACTAAAAATTAATACACTACAAAACAAACTATAAAAATGATGTGATAAATATCAATTAAAAGAATAAAATAAATATATGGTTTAGATATAAATTAAAAGATTTGTGTAAAAAGGTTATTTAACCATACAATGCGAATAAATAGTAGGAAGATGTGACCTAATCACCAATTCAAACAATCAAAAGAAGTTCTCATTTACTTTCTGTCATGTTGAAACTGAAGCAATTTTTGTATTATTTTACTTGTTAATTTTATCTCTACTGGTATTTGTGTAAAACTAATATTACCAATATATGGGTGTTTGAATAATTCTTCAACCAAACCCTTCAATTTTTAAAATATGCAAATACAACAGATTTGAAGTGAAATTACATTTTCCCGAAGGCAATAAATTTGTCACTGTCATTTTAAAGTTGAGCTCCTTAGATTGTAAACATTCAACATGTGGATATTCGCCTTTTCCAACACTGTATCTACCGAATTTAGCGAAGAATTTATTAAAATGGCTAATTTGAATAATATAGCCATGGATATTTGCCAAGCCGATACCTTTGGAAATAAATATTCCTTTTTACTTTCTCTCGGCACCTCGGGGAGAAAGTATTGTGATATTTAAAATAAATTGAACTCTAGATTTTGATAAATGTAGATGTTTCATGCCCCCTAAAACAAATAAATGGTACACTGCACCACACAGACTTTATCCCTTTTTTATTTTAAAATAGACATGTACTAAAAACTCGTAAGATTTGTGAAACTAAATAATGGGTTGTAGAAACACTATATTAAAGATCATAACTGTAATAATATACACTGTTACTTACTCTATGGCATTAGGAACTAGGAACGCTCTTAGAGAAAAATTGAGAAAAGAGAAACATCTTTGTCAACCAAAGAGCATAAGAATAAAAACTAATTTTCTAAGACCTGAATTAAATATATATATATATATATATAATATATATATGCTCATAGCTCATAAACTATTGGTTTCATAAAAATTTATTTAAAATAAAAGATTTTTATCTTTAATAATAATACAACTTTACACTGCTAATATATTTCGTATCTCAAATAGTTGTAGAGAAATGATGAAAATTTGAAAATTTCACTCGTGTAAAATATCTTTAAAGTCATTTCCATGAGAAAATGAGACTTTCCAACTTGTTTACAACAACAAATAGTGTCTAGATATAACATTCAGTCAACATCGTTAGAGGGAACTACGAGAGATTTTTTTATCTCTTTTTGCGCCTCAGTAAACTACCCTTAAATTTAGAATAAAAAATCTATTTCCAAAAACTCCTCAGGGGGACCTTATTAATACCCCAGATACCAAGTTTTAGCCCAATCTGTAAATTAGTGACAGCTCTAGCACAAGGTACAGGCAGACAGACAGACAGACAGATGGCATCGCGAAAGTAACTTTTTTGGTTTCAAGGGGTCATGAAACGTCGACATTTATCAAAATTTCGAGCTTGAATTTTTTGACGATCACAATACTTTCTCTCCGAGGTTTCTAGAAAAGTAAAAAATTGTTTTTACAATGCCGTCTGTCTGTCTTTACCTCGGGCTAGAGCTGAAACTATTTTACCGATTGGGCTAAAACTTGGTATCCGGGTATTTTATAATGTCCCTCGAGGGTTTTTTGGAATTAGATATCTAGCCCTAAATATAAGGGTAGTTTATTGAGAGCCAAAAAGAGAAAAAAATCGAGTTTCTATAAATTCTCTCTAACGATTTTGTTTCAATTTCATATCTAGACAGTGTTTATAGCTATAAACAAGATGCCAATTTTCATTTTCTTATGAAACTGACCTTGAAAATAATTGACACGAGGGAAATAACCAATTTTGATCATTTCTCCGCAACTATTTGGGATACGAAACAACTTGTCAATGTAAAGTTGTAGTTCTGTTAAAGATGAAAATTTTTTATTTGAAATATATTTTTATAAAACGAGTAATTTCTCAGCTATGCACAAATATATTTACTATTTAATTCAAGTATTTGAAAATGAATTTGATTCTTATGCTCTTTGGTGAACAAAGATGTTTCTCTATTCTCAATTTTTCTGTAACAGTGTTCCTAGTTCCTAATGCCATAGAGTAAGTAATAGTGTATATTATTACAGTTATGATCTTTAGTGTAGTGTTTCTACAACAATGTATAGACCTATTATTTAGTTTCACAAATCTTACGAGTTTGTAGCAAATGTCTATTTTAAGATAAAAAAGGGAGAAAATCTGTGTGGTTGCGCAATATTAATTATTCTACTTCCTCATACCAACAGAAAGTATTGTAATTGTGAAATTTAAGACCTCGAGGTTATAATGAATCTTTTTGTGTTATGTGTGTCCAAACCTAAAATAAAAGTGTATTTTACAATCAGTCTGTCCTCATGTCTTCCTGTCTGCTTGTCTGCTTTTTGGTGATAATCTTGTGAATATATGTTCAAATAGTGTATTGGGTATTATTTAACATGACCAGTAATAATGTATGTTTTTTTTTTATAAAATAAATCATTTTAGTGCAGTTTACTTACAACAACTTAAAGAAGATATTACATTTTTTAAATTGGCCTTGAAGATTGAGTTCAAAAAAGTGGGAATAAATTTTCGTGATAAGGGAGAATACGGATTTATTTTAACTGCTAAAAAATTTAGATAAGTCTACAACTATTTCATTTTTGAAAATTTGAAACCAATAAAAAATATTGGAAAATTTGGTATAGCATTTAAATAACTTAGTATGTGTGGTCTGGTGGTCAAAGCTCCTGTCTTCAGATCCAAAGGTCCCGATTTCGATACCCGGTGCTTTCAAAATTTATCTGTGAGGCAGTGGGTCTAGGACGGGGTCAAACTCAGCCTCGTGAGGACAAATGAGGAGCTTCTGCTTGGTTGGTCTAACTCGCTTGCGGGCTCACACCATAGAGTTTCTTATACCTTGTATATTGAGAGATTATTGTGACGAACAAGATGATGTGTTGGTTGTCTGAGGAAAACTTACTTAACGGTGGTTTACTGGAAACATATTCTTCCAAGATTTAATACACAATATGAGAAAGTTAGTGCTATTGTGTCGCACCATTTATTTCTTAAGGAACTCGTTACAACCAGCTGAAATCTACATTTGCTCCAAAGACCTTTAATAATTATTTTAGCACCCCGTCTTACCACCCATTCACGTTAAAAACTTATGTACTAATTACGCCAATGGGTAAGTATGAGAAAGGTTGTATTCAGAGTAAATGTGCTCGCATTTGTATAGAAAGAGATTGGGAAACCATTTAGGGAAAAGCTCGATACACCCGAGCTATATGGCCACCGAAGCGGGTCGTAATTAAATTCTAACGTTTGTAGAGCCAAGACTCAAATGAGAATATGTCTTATGGTCGAGACAGAAATTATCTCGACTTGTAGGTAATGCACAGATTCGCGGGATTCCCCTCTGTGATTTAGTTCTGTACTTCTCTTTGTTACGGAGAACACCACACCCGTAATTATTTATACGGTCAAAATACCAATCGCGTTTGAGCCTTTTTGTTCAAAGGCTGGTGAGCTACAGAACGTTTAATTAGAAAAAAGTTTAATAAACAGTTCACACATTGTTGTGGAAATAATTAAAAAGCAATAACACAAACTCACAATCGACTGACTCGTACACAACTGTTGAACTAGGCACGCGTGAGTTAGATTGATTCTACCCGCATCGATGGGCACGCGGACTCAATGTCTCGGTTGGGTTAACTGAGGCTAGGTTTCCCTAAATGGTGCTCCGCCCTACCTCCACGCAAATGCAGGTCCACTTCTTCTAAATTCAACCTTTTCAATTCCTAACCCATTAGCGTAATTAGTAAATAAGCGTATAATCCGAATAGGTAGTAAGATACGGTGCTAAATTAATTAGTTCTTAATCTGGTTTTGTGGAATCAACCATAAATTCACTAGTATTTTACAAAGAAACAACTACACAGTCAACATATGCTGCAATTTGTTGCACGCCGTAATCATATGACGTCACATTTACAGACACATTTTGATCACGTTCATTAAAAGACAGTGGCTAGACATGCTCAGTCTATGTGTAATAAGTATATTTTCTTTAAATAAAAAGAAAAGAACGCCATAAAATATAGTAATTAATATTTTCATATTCGAATGATGTCCATTCGAGGTATTAGTATCTTATAAGATAACTTCAACAACCAAATCTTAGACCTTTGATTTAACACAAAATAAGAGACAGCAAACACAGTTTAACACAGCTGATTGTTCTTGAGCAAGAATCGAATTTGGGTTATTCAGATAACTAGACATACTGATAATCAGTCACAGTGTCAAATGCTAAGTATGACAAGAATGCAATAATGTCATCCTCCTGGAATCAAAGAATGGTAGGAAGACCTCACTGGAGGGTTAGCGTGGCTGTAGTTGGTCATCTTCATGGAATCAAAGAATGGGAGGCAGACATCACTGGAGGGTTAGCGTGGCTGTAGTTGGTCATCTTCCTGGAATCAAAGAATGGGAGGCAGACATCACTGGAGGGTTAGC
>CABFWB010006949.1:11945-28626 GCA_902151455.1 Timema bartmani
TACTGTTCACAGACCTACTAGAGTGAGATCTACTGTTCACATACCTACTAGAGTGAGATCTACTGTTCACATACCTACTAGAGTGAGATCTACTGTTCACATACCTACTAGAGTGAGATATACTGTTCACAGAACTACTAGAGTGAGATCTACTGTTCACAGAACTACTAGAGTGAGTTATGCTGTTCACAGAACTTCTATAGGGAGATCTACTGTTCACAGAACTACTAGAGTGAGTTATACTGTTCACAGAACTACTAGAGTGATGTATACTGTTCACAGAACTACTAGAGTGAGATCTACTGTTCACAGAACTACTAGAGTGAGATCTACTGTTCTCAGAAATACTAGAGTGAGGTATACTGTTCACAGAACTACTAGAGTGAGATCTACAGTTCACATACCTACTAGAGTGAGGTCTACTGTTGACACAACTAATAGTTTTCAACGTGTGCCTCTGTCACACACATTAGAGGTTGATTTGAACATGTCCTTACCTTGTCTGTTCCGTATCTTGGTTGATTGATGGCCCTGTGATGTTAGTTGTCCAGTGTATTTACAATACATGCATTAACACACCTTGTGTGTCCGTGATGAGATTCTATACATCATCATCAAATGTAGTTTCAAGGTATTTCTATGGCTATACTGATATTGACGACATAGTACCGTGTCGGATTGCTAATGTCTGAATAGTGCTCAGTGCTTTCAGTGCGATTTATCTCGACTACACATTTGATACTCGCTAATTATCTTGAAGCTGTATGTTCTTTAGCGAGCGATACAACTTTATCTAATTTTAAACATGATTGATGATAGACTGATAGAAAAAACTCATTTTAATAAAGAGATATAATATGATGTATCCAATCCTAAGTATATTATTTCTAACAGCAAAGAGGAAATATCGAAATAAATGGTTCTGTACAATAAAAATCCCCTTCTTTTGAAAATGTTATTAATAATATATTTTTGTATTTTTCCTTGATCTCTGTACCAATAGCTTATTAAAAACTTAGATAAATATTAACCATTCATTTTTAAGACAATTCAAATATATGATTAACTTTTAATGTATAAATATTATTTGTAAGTCTCCTTCGAAACGAAGTGTTTGGCAATATCGGCTTTGATATCAAAAATAAAAATTTGTTAAAAAAAAAAATGGTACGGTGCATCGCACAGACTTTATCCTTCTTTTATATTAAAATAAACATTTACTAAAAACTCGTCAGATTTGTGAAGTGAAATAATAAGTCTATACATTGTTGTAGAAACACTACAATAAATATCATAAGTGAAATAATAAACACTGTTACTTACTCTATGGCAAGAGGAACTAGGAACACTGTTACAGAAAAATTGAGAAATGATAAACATCTTTGTCCACCATAAGAATCAAATTTATTTTAAAATACCTGATTTAAAAGTATACATATTTGCTAATATCTCAGAAATGATTGGTTTTATAAAAATATATTTCGAATAAAAGAAATTTATCTTTAATAGTTCTACAACCTTACAATGATAAGCTAAATCAATTCTCAAATAGTTGCGGAGAAATGATCAAAATTATCAAATTTCCTCACGTAAAGTACCCTCAAAGTAATTTTCATGAGAAAATGAGAATTGCCATCTTGTTTGTAATGATGAATAGTGTCAAAATATAGATTTCAATTAAAATCGTGAGATCGAATTTCTAGAAAATTATTTTTTTCTCTTTTTGCCCTTCAGTAAACCACCCTTAAATTTAGGGTTAGACATCTAATTCCAAAAACCTTTCGGGGGTCTTGTAAAAGCCTCAAATGCCAAGTTCTAGCTCAATCTGTAAAATAGTCTCGGCTCTAACCACGAGGTACAGACAGACAGCATCGCTAAAACCACATTTTATTGCAGGGGGTCTTTAAACGCCAACATTTAGCAAAATACAGAGTTTGATTTTTTTGACGAGCACAATACTTTCTCTCCTAGGTGTCGAGAGAAAGTAAAAATCATGGTCGTCTGCAGGTAGTCTTGTTTCTTAAATAAAATATCACCCTCTTATTACGTTGGTCTCTCATCAACACTTACATTTAATGAATAAACATTAACATTTTAAAATTAATATTTTGGTTTAGCATTGCGTCTTACTACCTATTCAGGTTATAAGCATATGCATTAATTATATTAATGTTCTATGGATGAGTAAGGTTGAATTCAAAGGATATGTACCGGCATTTGCGTGGAGGTAGAAAGGGAAACAACTAATGTAAACACTCTCAGTATACCTTACCGGGATTTGAACAACTATCTTCCCGTCACCAACAGTCAAGTCAATTGCGAGAGTGACACCTTAGACCATTCGATCACCAAAGTGGGTATGAGAGTTTCAGGGCCTAATCCATACCCGTATTCATGAAGTGAAAGTTCCAAACTCCTCCACTCACCACTGGAGCACATGTAAATCAGCTCTTTTTGCCCCAAACACTGAGGCTGCACCCCCGGTCCCCAACCGGAGACATCCAGGAATGTGTTGTGGTTATTTAACGAGCGGTACGGACCACTGCAGAGATTCAATGAAGACATGATCGGTTAATTGTTTGTTCAGCAACCTGGGTAAGAAGCCAGTTGGGATGTGAGAAGAGAGTGGGGAGAGAAGGAAGGAAATTAAAATTTAAACATCTCTTCTAAACTTTGAAAGGATGGTGGTTGTTGATACAGCTCTTCTAGATTTTGAAAGGATGGTGGTTGTTGATACAGCTCTTATAGATTTTGAAAAGGACGGTGGTTGTTGATACAGCTCTTCTAAATTTTGAAAGGACGGTGGTTGTTGATACAGCTCTTCTAGATTTTGAAAGTATAAATAGCTGAATAAATAAATCGTAACTAACGGGACGAAGTGTTCACTTCACATCTTATAAAGTCTTGGAATCAAACTGAGCACGCACTTTGTTCACTCTAAATTATTTTCAACCGTAAATGTGCCCAGGATCTCGAACAAGTCTTAAGCCTTTGTACTTGCAGTGATACGTTTACAAAAGAGAATATCTTCCACGATGTCATTTCCATCCATTAACCGTACATAGCAAATCAAATGTGCATCCTAATTGTTGCCCATGGCCTCTGCCAGCTGTAAACCAAATTACTTCTCTTTGACTTTTGCCAAATAATTGATCATTGAGATCCTCCGCCATGTGCTGGATTCCACGACTGATAGTATTGTCAGACAAAGGCACCTTTCAAAGCAGTTTCCCCAATAATAATGTTAACCAAATCAACAGCAGCTGGTAAAATCATTGGTTTTGCGATAGTGTGGGGCTTTTTACACTTTGCGACTCTATATGCAACCTTGTATGATAGTAGCAGAGCATTGCTTGGTATTGACAACTGCCGAGAAACATTACCTTTTTGTTGTTCTAATTCTTTTAATTTCCTGGTAAAATAGTAGAGAAGTTCACCAACCATGTTTCGATGATTGGCTTATCTTACTTGTAAGAATGCACTCTTGTTTCATACAGAGTACATACTGCTGCCTCTCTTCACCGTTGGCATATCTTGAGATAATAACAACAGTTTTTAAAAGTTTACTGGAGCACTCACTACACCTTTAGGTTGGTTTGATCTTCAATAAATCAAGGCCGTGAAGGCAGCTATTTATATACAAACACCAAGTATTGAGAAAGTTCTATAAATAACTAGAACAATCCAGAGTATATTATACTCAATTAATAGCGTCCATCATAACAGGCCCAACTCAGCTCCTGGCTCTCATCTGCGTGTGTGCGCGCGAGGTATGGGAGAGAAAGAGAAAAGAAAAGACCTAGATATGCCAGAAATGTGTGCAGGGCATCTGTATTTTAATAATTACTCGCGCGGTGACGATGGGGGACAAAGAGACAAAGTTTATTGTTAATAGATACAGTATGTACCTCTTATGACAGAACGAAGATTTGTGCACAAGGCTCACTTGGGAAACCATTCTACATTCAACATAGTTCAGTATTAGGAACTTCTATTACCTCTGTGTCTCTATTAATGTTTAATCAGAAATGATACGAGTGAAATAGTGTTAATGTAATTTCACGATTTCTAGCTGACTGTATCACAGAGTTGATTTTCGTGTGTTGCATTCTCTTAAAATTCCGACATCGAGCGCCATCTTGTATTACAATGTATTACTAAAAGCAAAACATTTTGTGGTTTGTCAGTGTCCATTAGATGTCCTTCCTATCATCACATCAACACACCGCGTGGGCTTCAGTGAAAATATTGAAATATTTCGCGACTCCTTGTAAGTCAGGCACGGCGCCGAGTTTGAGAACCGCTGTAGGTAATATTTATAAATATCTGGTAATAAAGCTAAACTGTTTTTAATATCCCACAATAGCATCTGTAAACACTTTGGCTCCGTCATGTCTGGTTTACCGGTGATAGGAAGGTTGGGTTTCAAATCCTGACTGATGCACTCAGGTTGGTTTATTCCAAATCCTCCATACTAATTCTGTAATATTTTCTCTAAATTCTTTTTTTAAATCCTTTATTCTTTGATGTAAAAAAAGGGAAATATATTAATATACTTTGTGGATTTGAAAATATGGCTTACCCCTATATTTATACATACACACACATCCGGACTTAACAACCAAACTCTGGGAAGTGCTAGGGGATTAAAAAACTAACTCAGGATGTCCGTGGGAGATTATCTTGTTTTCGCTTTCTTTTCAAACAAACAGAATAAACCCAAACAAAATCCAAATAAAGATATTAAATACAATATTTAATATATCAATTTATTTAATTATTTAGTTAAAAACGACGAACTCCAGCTCGAAGACGAACATTGCATATCTTTTGAACCAATTTTTTAACTTAGCAATTTTTAAACTTATGTTATCTTTCTAGCTAAATAGCAAAGTGCTTTTCCCTCTAAATTAAGAAAAAGATCAAAATAAATGAGTGGTCAGTTTAGTGATAGTTAAATTCTGCACAACTTTTATAGCAAGGTGTTTTTTGATAAATATGATATTTTTATTGTTGATTAAATTTTAATGCAGAAGAACGTGTATTTATTTAGTTTTTCTCTGTTTGCTCAAAAATGAAGTGAAAACAAGCTAATCGCCAAAGGACATTTTGATTTAGTTTTAAATTCCCTACCACTTACTAAAGTGTGACTGTTTAGTCCAGGAACACCCTGTATAGTATATATATATATATATTCTACGTTTTACCACCAATGACAAGACAGACACTCTAATCCCAGAAGGTAAAGGATATCTACTGTTGCTCTCTGCAGACTATAAACAGGCTTGACTTCTCACCTCTAAAGACTTACATTACATCCACTCACTGTGTACTTTGTGAAGAGGCTGATCATACAGTTCACTGAAGCGCTCGGAACTACAACAATTAATCCTTCGCTATTGGAATGTGTTAGTAATTAGCAACCAAACAACACTTTTAGTTTAAAAAAAAACTGACTAAATCTGGCTATTTTATACAGCATGTAACCTGTAAGTCAGAACTTTGTCAACTTTTCCCTTTAAATGATTGAATTTTAATCAGAATTGCTAAAGCCATTTTTTTTTTAAATTGTGGAGTGTGACGTCACACTCCACATATCACCCGCGCTGGTTCAATTGTGTGCTCGTTGCGTGTGACGCTAGAGGGCAGGTCGGCCGCCTTTCCCTCTGGCCTCCGCGAGGCGGGACATCAGTTCTACTCCACGCACGGTCCGCGAGCTTTCACTTTTGGAGAAGTCAGACCTAAACAGTTGTACTGTGATTCACAATATACATGTGACATGTGTGATTCAGAATGTATCGTTAAAGTAACTAGAAAAATAAAATGTAAAAAAAAAGTGCAAAAGTTATATGATTTCAATGATTTAAAAGAGTTAACATGAAGAGTTACCTCATTATAAAGAGTTACAAAAAGAGTTACATGGAGTTACAAAATAAGCACACTTTTGTGTATAGCTTTGGGTAGACTTTCTTTATACCTGTAAAGATTATATTCTACACATCGCTTTTGATAAATTAATAGTGATAATCAAATTTAGTCCAATGTAATAATATTCAAACTTTATTTAATTTACATTATATTTTGCAGTAAATGTCTACGTGGTGCAACATTCTTATATATATATATATATCGGCCACCCAGGTAAAATCTTCTCGAAGAACAAGAGGGAAGAGACGAGGGATGAATGCATCCCGTTACTCGAACATCCTATAAACAAAGTGTTCCCAAACAACCCTGCTAGCAAGCGGAGATGAGGACACTCGTGTAATAGTCAATGAGCAGTCAGGACCTGCGTTCTTCAAGATAAAACATATTTTTATTAATAATCTAATCTAAAAACGGGACCGTAATCATGCCGCACCGGTCACTAGATTGGATTAATATTGATCCAATCACATTTTAATCATCCCAGTTCTCTAAGGAATGACGTAGCCGCGCGTGTGATATCGTACCGTATGTTCACTCTTTTCAATACAGCAGTGACTGAATGAATTATTCATTAAAATTACAAAAGTTACTTCAATTATAACCTGATAATAAGTCACATCAACCTAATCATTATAATATCAACACGCACGCATTGTGAATAGTGAACCCTGTCATTACAAAATGTAGCTCCTTCCGTGAACTGTGAACTGTGAACAGTGAACAGTGAACAATAGCATTAAAGAATTGACTACCAACGTATTGGCACGGACAATCTCACCACACTTTGTATAATGTAAACAATAGAATGAAAGAATAGGTGTATTTTCTAGAACTGCTTGTAGTGTATATATTAACTGCTTAACTGCTTGTAGTATATATATTAAATAATATAGTGTTTATTATTAACTTTAGCTGAAATTCAAGACTAAGATGTTTGGTTTTAGGAATAACAACAGTGTCTTGTTTTCATGTTATTGTAACAACTCTAAGGTTATTGATCTTTAGCGGTTACTGGGTGATATTCAGTCATCCTTACTATATTGTTCTCCCCAGGGGAATTTTGATACATTTTCTTAAAGTTCACACATTTTATTTTTTGTCTTCAGATTAACTAGTTATATTTTATAATTGAGTCCTAAAAAGTACATAGCTAAAATAATAGCATGTAAAAAGAGAAGCCCTGGGAAGAGTACTTCACGTTTGCCTCACACCCGCTAGTTAAATCAAATATTAATATCATCCGGCCGGATGCATCCCATGATGCAAAGATGGAAAAATACATGATAAAATATACACGTACAGTTGTTTTCGAATGATGGGAATTTAGTTTATTCTGAATGCATATATACAATTATTTTAGTTAACGCCGTTTGTTATACTATCTCTTAAGTTATAAAAACAGCTTTCCATTCAATTCTATCCTACTTTTTTTGTGGATATAAACGCTATTTAAAGATTGTGAAATATCCCTATAAAATAAAATACTCTCATAGCTTTATTAATAGATATAATGTAATGTTAGCTCGACTTTTGGAAAAAGGGGTAAGGAAAACTAAAACCAACTTATTGCTCGGATGCACGAAACTCCTACAATCTCCGGACTGCTGTGTATTTGTATGTTAATAACAACCTTACTGATATTACCTGGTTGTCATAGCAACTTGACACATGACTAAAAATAATAGTTTATTTCATTTGTTGGATCATTCATGTAATCTTAGGTTAAACAACATCAACTGTCTGTGTAGCTTCGATAACTAAAATACTAAGGTAATATAAATATGTAAAAAAAGTTAAATTTTAAGTCAGGAACAATGTTCACATATAATTACTAAGAGCATTTTTTATTTAAATAAAACATGCCAAAAATTGGTATACGTGAACAGTGTTTAAATAATTAGGAGCACAATAAATGATTTATTGTGCTCCTAATTATTTAAATGAAAATATTGAATTTAAAAAAATACACTTGAGACATTAAAAATAAATTATTAGATGTTTAACAATGTTTGAAATCACGACAGTGAAAGTTTACAAATGTGAAATAATTGGAAATAAAAACTCCTGCCGCGGAGTGTCGGCATCATTAGTGAGGGCGTAACATGAACCTCTTCTGACGGCTGCTTAGTGTAGAGTGTGACCAATTACCGCAAGACTCTGAATATATTTTGGTGTCACAACCCTCTCCATCCCATTCCCCCGATAATGGCTTTTACCGGTGACGTCATAGCAACCCCGGTGCCAGTTTGGCGGCTCGACAAGACAAGTCGAGAAAGGAATAGATCACGACCTTGAAACCGTGAGTTAGTACAAGAGGTCATTGATCCTGTTCATGCTTGGTGCCAGTTGGCTGGCTTGACAAGTCGAGATTCGTATCTGGTTACCCTACGTGTAAGGGACAAACAGGTTTTGCGTGAATAAAAAACCGTATTATTACAAGCATATATTTATTATACATTGAAGGTTTCACAAACATACATAATATTAACTATACATTAAAGGTTTAACAGACATACATAATATTTATTATACATTAAATGTTTCACAGACATACATAATATTTACTATAAAATTTTACGTTTTTCTACAGTGTCTCATAGATGTGTTAGTAGAATTGTTTTTAGTTCATAATCCAGTTTGTAATAGTCCAAACCGTAGGTGGTAGCACTGATAAGATCCAGGTTTTTGATGTGCGTTTCCACAGTAGGCTGTTTGAGGTCGATGACATTAGCTGATTCTGTTGACTTGTCGCATATATCCACAACGAGCTTGTCGATCAAATCGTTGTAATATCGTGCG
Source organism: Timema bartmani (assembly GCA_902151455.1). Lineage (NCBI taxonomy): Eukaryota > Metazoa > Arthropoda > Insecta > Phasmatodea > Timematidae > Timema > Timema bartmani. The sequence continues at coordinate 20,673 of CABFWB010006949.1, forward strand.
ACGGTTATCGACCACATATCCCGTCGGTCGATGGTGACGTCGATGAGATTCCACTCATCTCACATCACAAAGATGCGCACAGCCATGTGCTAGATAGGTGATCCGTTTGAGTCCGGCGTCTTGTTTCTCGATGATGACGACCATACGGTCACCGCACATGCATATCAGAGAGATTTTATGATTAGTCAGACTAATCTTCTGAGGAGTCTGCGTGTTGCTGAAAAACTTTGATATGACCGAATTGTATTTGCCCAGTTCTTGCCACTCGGTACGGTTAAACACCGCACAGTTCCCTCCGCATTTTTCTAGCTGGACGTAGGGCGTAAAGTTGTTCTTTACTCTCTTGCCGATGATGACTCGCTTGGCGTTGACTTCGTCCAGCGGAAACAAAGTGTTGAAAATACTGATGATGGTGAGTAGCTTCACCGGCTTTGCTTTGCGGGTGCAAACGTCTTGACCTTCCATGATATTTGATCTCTTCGACGACTGTTGTGATTATGGCCGGAACGCCATCGGGACACCCCTTTTTTAGTGGTAGACAAGGCGCACGCTGATTGGACGCAGCCTTTTGAGGGGTGGCAGGACTCTAGCATCTTGAAAAATGTGTCGTAATATCTCAACACCTTAGCGTCGTTGCCTGTATGATTGGTGGGCGAGAACAGGTTTAGGAAAGTTTTCATTGAAATGTTCTGCGCGCGATAGAGAAGATACATGAGAAAGTAATGGCCGCAAACGTCTGAGGTTATGCTTTGATGTTGTACCGTGTTATGAGACGTCTGTGAAGTTTTTTTGCTTATAAATGCTAGATGTGACTTTATACGGGGTGGAAAACCATAACTGTCAAAATATTCTCCCAAGTCGTTCCTGTCGATAAAGATGGTGACCCAATACTTCCCAGGCTTGGTGTGTGGATCCGTGATGATGACGAGAGTGGAAGTTCACGCTATTCTTGCGGGTAGTTGATCAGGAGAGAAAACAGACCGTACAGAACGGAAAAACGGGCTTGTTTTCAGCTCACGTCAAATGGTGTGCGTGTCCATCTTCAATCATCAAAGCTCAAAGTCTCCAAACGATAGAGGCCGAACAGAAATTCTATACAGAACTATGTGCCATGCACATAGTGCGGCCCAATTTAAGTGTTTTCAACGACGAAATTCCTCTGTCGTACAGATAGATCTACGACAGACGTAGGCGTGTATTTAGCTAGACACTTTTTCTTTTGGGCCCACTTGACATAGACAGTTTCTGCACACGTTGTGGAACGGAATTCGAGCAGTCTGTAATCAACATCACCATTATCCCAGGAAATACCCTGCAGTTTGTTAACTATATATTCGGCTTGCTTTTTAGCAGAAGTGGAATGTTCCTCGATAGCGTATGGGAGTTTTAACACCTAATGTTGAAGTTATGTACCGCATACAGATAAAACACTCAGTAACTTGACGATAAAATCTTTTCTGTCGTCGATGAAGCTCTGGACAATGACGTCTATGATTTAAATGACAGGGGCAAGGGGTGAGGAGTTGCTTATATTAACTCCCATAATCGTTAACGAAGTTCCTTTCCTTATCGATGGTGATGGGTGATGATGTAATCAAACTCCCCGTATACTATACATTCGATGGTTTAGGTGAGAAATCTGGTGAAGCTCACTTCAATGCTCAGAGAACCATGCCTCTTCAAATTCCAATGCGATGTCATGTGGGTGGATAGAATAGGTGTGAGATCGAAAGCCATGAGATGAGATCCCTTAGGGAAGGCTTCTCGTGTGATGTCGCTACCTTCGTTCATGAAATGTATACCCGTTTCAGAAAACATTGTATGGTAGGACATGATCCGTTTGAAAAATTGCCGTTTGAAAAATCGGGCCTTAACGATATCGACAGCACTTGTTCCCCGTCCACGTACAGTGAGAAATGATTCATGCTGTAGGTTTGTAAGTTGAACGGTTTCTTGGTGGTGTCTCCCTTGAACGCAGCGTTTGATTTAAATTCTACGATGCATCGTTTGGGTAACTGTCCGGTGAATACTTTGTCCAGTGATTTCCCTTGCACACCCGTAGGAATAGTAAGTGTTTTTACTTCCACGCTGGTGATGGTATACTTTGCGGAACTGATGTTTAATGTCTTGGCATTTACCAACAGTATAGAAGGTGCTAATTTGACACGTCGCATTAGAAGACAGGCTTCAACGATGTGAACCTTTAAGTGCGGGATTTCAAAGACGGCCATAAGACTAAACTAGTCTCTGGAATGGGCCAACTTGACTCTGATTAGGTACCGTTCAAAAGGTATTTCTCTTGGTTAAACACATCACCATGTAGATACCCCAAGAGTTCCACCGTATTACTTTTAGCAGTGAGACTGCAACGAGCCTCAAATCCCTTATTGCCGGCGTTAACCTCCTCAAAGGTTTCGGGGTGGTCTGTGAACCACAGACCGCAAGTCAAATGTGTTATTTTGGATTCAATGTTGTAATTGAGCAGCGTCTCAATGTACGATCTATAAGCATACGTTTTGCTGGGCGATGAGACTAGCTTTTCGTTTAAAAACGTATCCACCTTTTTGAATAGCGAATGCAACCAGTTGTTGACGGGAGCGATTTGATCCACCTCGGAGAAGGCGCAACGGTGGGGTTTTATGATAGCCACCCTGAGATAGAGTATAGTCTGTGAAAGATCCAAATAAAACTCGCCTTGACCGGTAACGGTAAATTCGATAGGTGAATCATCGGTGAGGGAAGATACAGGTTTGTACTGGAGTTATTTTTCAATTTCAAGACCTTTTTGTGTGGGTGGGACATAAAAGATATCGAGTTCACTGCTGGAACACTCGCACGATTTAGGGTGTAGAAACCACACTTCAACTGAAAATATCTACATTTTCTTTCTGGACCTTTTTACATCGAGCAACAACAGAAGACTGACGTCGGTACTTCTTACGACGCCCTTTATAGCCTGAGCCGGTCATAATTGTGTCGATCTTCTGCTCCGCCTTGCGTTTAAGGCTTGTTCTAGCCTCGCTGACACAAGGGCATAGAGACTCCTTGAAAGGACAACGCTGATTGGCGACGTCGGAGAGCACGTCTCTACCCGCATGAAGCGCTTGTTTTCAAATGGCTTAACATCGCTTCCCAGCAACGGTACGACGCTATTGAAAAGGCCCCTGAAAAAACTTTATATTCCATCCCCGCATTGATAGGGAACACCGTGGGAGATCGAAGATATTCCTGTTCCAGCCTGTTTGACGTAGTCTCTTTGGTATAGACAGTTTATGTTGAGCAGCGTTGAAAATTTCCAAACGCAAATGGTACACGTTCTTCAGTGTCTGGTTTAATATTGATTTCCAGGCTTTCAATTTTCCTTTTAAGTAAGGGCATGTAGTGCAATGGAGTATAGCTAACTGTCTTATGTATGCCATAGACATAGTTTGTGTTGTTGATACCGATGATACGTAAAATCGGTGACACAATATCACCCACGGGCTGAGGATCAACGATATCCGTGTAGATGTACATTTGCGAGGGCAAGCCTAATAGAATGTTGGTGGCGTACGATGACTTTGGGACTTTGATCAGATTAGTATTATGATCGAAACCGAGCTGTAGACTTAGTTTACTAGATAGAGTCAGCTGTGTATTTGTTGAATAAGAACCAACGTCCACTTTTTTGGTTAGGGTTTGTATATTTTTGAATATAACTCCAAAATCTCCTTTAAACGCCTCTATATAGTTTAGGGCTTTGATCAATTCATATATAGTGATGTAATTTTCATGCGGGATTGCTTAATTAGCTTGACAAAGTATTCCAAACTTGACTAAAATTTATATATTTTTTCTTTTGACTGAATTTTTGGCCCTTTTATTGTTGGAAACTAGAAGGCTTACAGTAAATAAACATATTGGCACATATGAACTATTTTATTAATAATATATCAGGCCTGTATGTAGATTACAATATTAAACAATTAATATAACATGGCTACTCCTAAGATGTAAAATGTTCTAGTCTTGTTTATTTTCCATAGCAATATAAGTTTGTTGAAGTCTTGTTTATTTTCCATGTCAACTCATCTATTCATCCTTACCACAGCACACAACAAACCTATACCTCTTTGTAAACATATTCATATACAATTCAAAATACATCCAACGTTTGCTACATCAAGGGGAGGGGGAGGGTTGTGACACCAAAATAGATTCAGAGTTTTGCGGTAATTGTTCACACTCTACGCTAAGTGGCCGTCAGGAGAGATTCATGCTGCGCCCTCACTAGCGATGCCGACACGCCGCGGGAGGAGTGCCTGATGCCGTGGACTTCACCTTCCCCCTACCAACAAATAAAATAAACTCTCACACCAATAAACTCCAACGCCCATACCAATCTTACCCACACATAAAAACCAATGTGCACACAAAAAACCAATGCGCACACATAAAAATTAATAGAATAAGAACCAACAAATTTGGACATCAATAAACCAGCACCCCAACCCAAAGACACAGATGTCTATGACGTCACACATTCCAAAATAACCCGGTTGGACATCAAACACACAATCATCACAATACACACTCTCTACTGATCGGGGTCAAAGGTCAAATTGTGACGAGGGGGCCTGACCCCTACTCAGGGATAAATTTTGACACATGAACTTTCAACTTTAACACCATTTTAGTAATTTTATTATTGTGGATAGATTCAACACCGTCGAGTTATGACATCTTTAAAACGACGCCACAAATAAGAGAACCTCGATAAAAGTTTGAGTTGGGCCAGGTCACTTCCACTGGGGACAATTTAAAAAACGTTTCTTATTGGAGTTTAAGAGGTGAATTCTTACCAAAATAAGACCACCCTTGAAACTTTAAACTTAAACTGAATCGTTTTAAAATGGAGATGTAACAAATAATTGGGAAGTTAAAACCGTCTCAAATATAATTGAATCTATATATAAGATATAAACTTTTCTATTGAAATTGACATATCACAAAATTCTAAGCTCGTGGCGTTTAAAATGTCAACAATATTCCTTCTTTCTTGTTTGTTCTGTATCTTCTCTCTCACACAATAGTTCTCCTGATTGATACTAGGACCACAAGCTTGAACACAACAGAGACAATGGCCTCCGTACGCGAAAAACTGTTTGTAAATAATATTGTCCATCTGGACGAAAATTGAAATGATTAATTAACCCAAACTGGTAAATGTCCCATATATTACCTCCCATTGCTTATTTATATACTTCCATGTTGTCATATATTCGTATAACGTTTAGATGCCGTGTTTGTATATAATAAACCTTATGGAAATGTGGAATTCTGGGTTAGCTTTCCAAGCTCCATATTCTCATATTTAAATAATATGTATACTTGAAGTCTACGAGAAAATAATTAAAATAGCCGAGGAAATGTCTGTTGTGTAACAAGCTATATAATTTTAGTACTTAATCGGTCACCTGTCATTGTAACTAATCATTTTCAATAATTCATCGAAAATTAATATAAAATGAACGTCAGAACATTCATTTCATTAGACTAAACCTTTATTTAACGCATTCATTAAAAGTGAAAATAAGGTATTTACTTTCGTTTATGTATATTTTAACATAAAGATTTATTTAAATTAAATGATATACTGCGGCCACTTGCAACCTTGTATTAGATTTACTCAATAATTGTTTTCTAGTTTCAACTTGTGTTGGAATCAGACTTGTCCAGACAGCCTCGAATGAAATTTTTGTGTTAACGAGATTCTTTTTATTTAAATTCGTTATTTTCTAACTCGTGCAATAACTGAACACATATTTCACGAAGCGCAGCTCCCATTAATCCTACGCGCCATTTATATAAATGAAACGATAGTTTATAAATCTCATCATGATCATTTATACATGCAAACAAATTTCCTTCATTTTTATTTTCATGGAAAATGAATCATTGGATATAATTAATTGAAAATGACACGAGAAAACTCACCTCCAGACTCGAGTATGCAACCCGGTAGTCTCACAAGTTGGGCGGGTCAAAATGCTCTAAATTAGGTCAGGGGCTCACGCTCACTCGTCAAAATCAAGTAGACGGCTTCAACATTTTTTGTTCCCCACGTTTTATATTTAACTTGTGTTTTTTGCGCTTGTGTATTATATCCATGTATTACGCAGTGTTGACATTAACGACCTTTGGTCCAACCTGATACTTGCTGCTCCAGGTGGAGACCTTGACAGCTAACAACGTCCTGTCACTCGCCGAGCTGTGCTCGCCCCTGTTGACGGAATTCAGGAGAGAAGTGATAACACTCGCAGCTTTGTGAAGCGCTCAACATTAGTTCCAGACATTCTTTTGATACAATTTACATAGGTGGACACGTAGACCAGACGTCAAGCTCATCAAGTCCGGTTTGCCACTGATAAGGAAGGAAGGGCTCGAATCTCAAACGAATGTATTGAGGGTGCTTTTTTTAATAAATGGTTTCCTAATACCTTTATACTCAAATTCGGGTACATTTACTCTTCAATTCTACCTCTATAATCCCTATCTCATTAGTGTAGTTAAAATTAGTATAGCTCAAAAGGGCTCTAAGATACGGTGGATTTTTTTGAATGTTTTTTGTTACGTACCGGTACGTTAGTCTAAATAATTGATTAAGAACCGGATGGATACTGCTTTCAACTGTTACAAACAATAACATAACTTTGAATAAGAGATATTAGTTCAAATATATCTAAAGTTGAAAGCTGGAAATGGAACCCAAGTTAAATATGTTATATCGTACAATCCTTTAACCTCCCTGTACAAAGTACAACCTCCCCTGCAGTCTACCAACTTTCAGACTTGAAAGGAGGAAAACCCACACTATTATCCTAATGAGCTAGTGCTTTCTAGCGGAACAATTTTAAAATAAAGATGGGAACCCGCTTCGGTGACCTCGTGATCTAAAGCACTACTATCGCAATAGACGAGACTGCTGGTGATGGAGAAATCGAGGTTCAAATCTCGTTCGGGTGTACTGAGGGTAATTTTCACAAAATGGTTTTCCAAACTCTCTTCGCGCAAATTCAGGTACATTTCCTCTAAATATAACCTTCCTAATCCCTAAAACCTCTAGCTTAATCACGACATAGGCGTATAACTCTAACGGGTGGTATGACGTGGTACTTAAAACACAACAATAAAAAGAGGTGCCTGATGCCTTGGTCCATTTGTTCATCAATGTAAGCTACTGACTGGTCTACACTGTGTGTGTTATTTGGTCAGCCATTAAAATGGTAACGATTACAGGAATAGAGATGCAGGTAGAATTGTTGGCATAGCAACCTGTTTTAGTGAAACTTCGCTCATCTCTTGTGTTCGTGTTTCTCTCTTTCATAGTCTCTATTCTCACCCTTACTTCTCTCTCTCTCTTTGTCTTGTTAGTTCTCTGTCCTGAGCGGTCTGACCTTTGACCTTCCTGGCATTCCTCTGTACTTTGGCCCTGGATAATTTGTATTTATAATACCACACCATTATGGTACTACTTGGCTGCTATGTCAGTCAAGTTGACAAGTTGAGGAGGGTGAGTTTTATAAAACTGTGGAAGCATTTTACCTGAACAGATTACAACTCATTGAGGCCAGGCTTAAGCTCACCACTTAATTAGCAAAATTTGAAAACTTTGTTAATTGATCTAGTTTTTATAATGTCTAACAATAAATAAATAAGTAAACAATTTAATTTAAAATGTGAAATAACGCTTTCTGATAAACAGCAACCAATATTAGGGCCAAGAGTTTTACTGACCAATATGATAATAAAGTAGGTTCTGGATAGTGTGACACTGCTTAGTTGGGAAAAAATGGATTTTTCGAACCCACCACGATTCCCATGAAATTGGCTATTTCGAACCCACCACGATTCCCATGAAACTGGATAGTTCGAACCCACCACGATTCCCATGAAACTGGCTAGTTCGAACCCA
>CABFWB010006950.1:0-28619 GCA_902151455.1 Timema bartmani
CTGCTTGACGTATACTACCGTAATAAAGCTGAAGTCATGTATAAATGCGAAACTCTAGAGTTGCCAGTGGTAGTAATGCCCTTAAGGGTTGAATTCACCTAATTTGAGTATATCACTGTCCCCTTATATCTCCTATTTTCTTTGTATGTTTTTCCTCTGTAGGTATACCCTGATTTTGGTTGGAAGAACAGTAAAGAAAATCAAACGATATTTCTTTGCGGCCAACATTGATACCATTTTCTTATATTATTTGTGTTATTTGATAGGTATTGATAATATCTATCAAAAATAACATCTGTAGATGATATGACTATGTATGAATATATTAACATTGTTTTAGTAACTTTATAACTAACTTCTACTGTTCTTCCTACCAAAATCATACTATTTATACATGTTAGAGATAATTTTTTATTTATTTTTTTTCAGATTTTTCTGAGTAAAAGCACACCAGCTGTTAATGAATTTTAACCAATTAGAAATATTGTTTGGTTCACAAACCACACAAAGCACCTTCTTTATTTTATTTTTTTCTCAAATAAAATTTATGGTACTCTTGTATTATATTTAAAATGTGAAAATTTTATATTTGTGGTTTAGAAGCCATAATTAACCTGAGATTGGTTATTAAATTATTAAGTTATGAATATTTTAAGTAACTACAACCCAAACTGGAGCAACTCTTTAGCAAGGAACACTTTTTTTTCAAAATGGCGCCATGCACAAAAAAAAATTGAAAATAATATTTTAGCTCTAACTTGTATTAAAACACAGCCACACTATAATAATTGTTAGAGTGAATATTAATTTATGAAAATTGTCTTCATGATAACAACAAATAATAAAGTACTGTATATGTTCATTTTATATGCATTATCCACCTCACAAGAAATACATTTTAAAATAAATCAGATAGTAGCCTTTGGTTAAATTGTAATCACCCAGGACTATGAAGAAAATATACATTAAAATTATCATTGTTCTTGAACAAGCAGATGGTATTCTATGAATCAAACAATAGTTAAATGTTGATCAATCAATTATATATTACTGAATAATTAAGCTAATCAAACCAACCCTTAGTGTGAAGGGGCAAAAAATATTCAATCAGATTTATGAAACGGACTGTAAAAAAAAATTATATACTATAAGTCTATGAATACTAAAAGACTAGTAAAAATAGATGTGGATCACAAAGTACCTATAAGACATTCAATTAGAGAGTCAATAACTTGACCATATCTTTGGAAATAAAAGGTATAGCAGTGTTATGTAATATCACTAAATTGAAATCACTAACATTAAATCAATAGCTTCTATCTGAAAACCAAATAATTAGTGTATTGAAAAGTTGGGTTAATTCAATAAATTGTAGTACAGATCAATAAACCAAATATTATGGAATTGTTTATAATCTTATCTCTAATACAATCTATGTAATCGATGATTGAGCTACAATATATTTGAATTTATCCTGTTAACATAAACATAATTTTTTAATCATCAATCTGAAAAAGTACTTACCAGATTTTAAGTTGATGATTCTAGTTAGAAATGGTATATGCAAATGGCTTACCAATACTTTTTTTTCCTTGGCACACAAATTAGAAAAAAAAAATTATAATTTATGATAAAATAGGAAAGTAAAAAAAAAAAACTATCTGTTAAAAATGGCTATGATTAAAGTAAAACAGTGTGGTAAAATCTAGTATACATATTTATTCAGGCAATATTATTTTTGCTAGAGTGAATTATTTTATTAGTGTATAACTCAAATGAGGTGATAAAATAATATTATTTTATTTTACAATTTGATTCCAAAAAATATACGCCGATTCTGAAAATTACTACTTACTGTTCTGTTGATGACAACTCCAAAATAGTCAACCAGACTTTCTCCATAGAAGAAATAGTTGGATGTAACAAGAAAATACCAGGAAAGAGATCTAAACCATGGTAGTCCATGAATTCGGTACACTGCATAGCCAATGTTGATTATCTCTTCAAAACATTTCACTTGTACAACCAATGTCTGAAATATTAACTTGTGTTATCAACAATGAAAAATAAAAGTTTCTAATTGTTAAAGTTTATAAATCAATAACTTGTCACCTGCTGCAGTGGCAGCATGGTCTAAGGCGCCACTCTCCCAATATGTCGATGAAAAGGAGATCAGAGTTCTAAGCTCAATCAGGTGTACTGAGTGTGGTTTTTCTTTAAGGGTTTTCCACTCTCTCAACAAAAATGTGTACACCACCTCTTTCTCTATTCAACCTTACTCATTCCCAACTCATCAGATAATTAGTACATATGTATATGTGTATAACCTGAAAAGGTAGTTATAAAGGGCAAAAGGGGGGGGCGGGACTTGTCTTAGCAAAAGAACAAAATCCATAGCCATTGGCACAAAACTCCTTTTTTTTTTAGGGAAAGACTTATAAAACCATTTTATAATGTTGCTCATGAATACAATTAAATAGTGTTACAGTGAACAAGTATATTGGCGAAAATACAATGATAGGCCGAAAGCAGTTAATCTTGGATTTTTTTTTTCTAAATATTAATATGTATCAAAAATTTTAATAAAAGTCAACCAAAAAAAGGTGTATATTTTAAATCTAGAGTGAAAAGTATATGAAATAATTTATTTACCTGTAAAAAATAATAAGAGTTTATGAAATAGAAAATTATGGTCCCTTGTCCCTGTGTCCAAGTTTAAAGGTATAAAGAGTGGTATTTTTTTAGATAACTGCTTAGTAATATTTTTTTATTTAATCATAAACTTTTTTTAACCAGAACAGCAAATTATCAAAATGGTGTTTTAAACTATGCACATCATAGCAAATTTCAAATACTTCACCGAGCTCTGTAAATGGTTGCCTCATTCTACAAATGGCATATGATGTCAAGCGGAGTTGTTGGTAAATGAGATCGGAAGGGAAGTGAAACTTGCTGTGAGAAAAGTTTTAGTGAACTTTCCTGGTATTTATAAAAGTTATGGAAGTATATTATATTATTTTCATTTGCGTATGTTTTTACTAGATGACTACGGCCCCATTCAATACACTAGCCTGCAAAATTTGGGTTATTGAAAACTGTCTACAATTTATTGAGTAATTCTTATGTATTTTGGTGTGCTGATTTCAAATATAGCCTCAATTTTTCTCTATCACGTAAGGATTTTTCACAAAGTGGATATGAAAATATGGGAAAAGCACTTATTAATACGTATATTGGTTAAAGCTTATTTATTTTTGAAAAATTAAATAATAATTTTATTTACAAAATTATTGATGGGAAACAATTATGAACACTTATTGGGAATTACAAGTCCTTATACTGCCTTTTTCTTTTGCCCTCAAAGCTCCTTTTCAAACTTATTCTCTTGTATACAGCTTTCGACTCTTCTCTGCACAGCTTCCAACAGAAGTACGCCATCATATTTATGTTCCATCTATCCTGGTATCTGCATTCCATCTCCTTGATGTCTTGATAGAATATTTCCCCCTGCTCTTCACTCACAGCATGAATATTTTTGGGAAACTAGTCCAAATGGCAATTTAGGAAGTGCACGTTCAAGATCGTCGAACAACCCAAGTTCTTGAATTTCATGAGCATGTTTTTCACAATACACTTGAAGTTGGGTTCCTTAATGTTTCCAAGAAATTTTGCTACAACTTCTTTGAAAGCTTTCCAAGCCTCTTTTCCAAAATATCCATTTTTGTTTCGAAGATTTCGTCTTTCAGAAGTTTCCAAATCTCTGGGCCAATAAAAATACCTTCTTTCAGTTTTGCTTCCGACAGTCCTGAAAACTTGTCAATCAAGTATGTAAAACACTCTCCTCCTTTTGAGAGAAACTTTACACATTGCTTCCTCAAACCAAGCTTGATATGAAGTGGAGGCAGGAGAACTTTTCTTGGATCAACCAAAGCCTTTTGAACTGCATTTTTGATTCCAGGTTCTAAAGAATCCCTATATAGCCATACCTTTGTGATTCAGTGCTGCCTCATATCCTGGCTATTCCATTCACAAAAGAAACAGGAGTACCCAGTGTATCCTCCTTGCTGTCCAAGAAGCATGGGAATTACCTTAAAATCACCGTATATCGTCCATCCATGATCCATGTATTTCACTTTGGTGAAAAGGAACACAAAATGTCCTACTAGTACTGAAGCATATTTACTACCATTATGTAGAAGCACTGCTTTGAGGATTCTTTTTAACGAGTCAATAAAGATACTGTATGTCAAACCCCACCTTCAGTCCAGGAACATTGTTACAGTAAACCAGTTCACCATCTTGAGAAAAGTATTGAATAATATATTTTTCTCTGTTTCTGAACCATGAGAAAGAAGTACCAGGAGCCAATAAGTTATTTTCCTTTAATCTAGAGCCCAACAGTTCCGAAGAATCTTTAGGAAGACTCATGTCTCTGACTAAATCGTTGAACTCAATCTGAGAAAAAATTGTCTGGTGAATTAATACATCCCATTGCAGCCATTAAGTACACTTAAAATAAGGTTAAAGCCACAAATAAATCTTAACCACTATAGAAAAAACTAAACTTCTGCAAAAATTAAAACTGGATTTGACAAAACCTTGTCCCTCAAAGATCAAATTGAAATTGAGCAGACATTCAATGAAATGAAATGAAAAAATGTGGAGAGGGAAAGCCAGAAAGGAAGTGAGTCACCATTTTAGCTCACTGTTTTACAAACTAAGTAAACAAAGATGTTTATGGAATTATCTTGATAACTCATGGCACTACCATTTATTGTCGCCAAATAAACCCCCCACCTACCCTTTGAACCCTCTTTATTATAAGAATAAACCTTGATCAATTTAATGATAAAAATAAAATGGTATAAAAGAAATATAACCAAAAAAAATCTTAGAAGTTTAATGCAGTCAATTGGTGGATATTTAAATCAAAAAATTTGAATGTGAGCAAAAATGGTATGTGATGGAATTTTTTAGCTAGTTTTACTGAAACCAGCACCCAAAAATCTATAAGAATCAGTGATTAGTTTTCAAGTAATTTTTCTATTGCAAACCTGTGTTATTTTATAAATCATAAATTGAAGGTATTATTAATTTATGTATTGTGTGATAGCTGAAGATGCTTAGACAGTGACAGCTAAATATAAGGTTGTGTATTGGACTCCAACTTGTGTAATGTTTCTTTTAAGGAAATTCATAGCGTCGGTCCGGGTAATGTTGGTCCCAAAATGTATAATCACGGTCCCCACTTATGAAGGACCGCTATTTTTATAAAAGGGACTGTAGTTACTAAACATTTTTTCTACATCTAAAGTATTGTTTTAAAGTATAAATATTTTTTAATCATATAACTTATTTATAAAACTATATATATATATATATATTATATTGATAGACACCTTATCTCAGTTGGTAGCGTGCCTGCCTACAGAGCTAAGGGTCCTGGGTTCGATTCCCAGTATGGCCGAAAATTTATCATTAATGAAAATATGAGTTTACCCTTTCACATTGATAAGTTAACGGCAGGGGTAATGCCGTTGTGACTGTCCTAGTCTTAAGATAGATTATAAAGCATATGAAGCTATGACAGGACTAGCCAGCCAGTATTGATACATATATTACTTGAATTAAAAACTGACCCAGGCCACAGGCTGGAAACAGTAATAGATGTAAAAATGTATATTGTAATATATAAAATTTGAAACAGTAATGGATGTAAAAATGTATATTGTATTATATAAAATTTTAGTACCTAGCTTTGGTTGTATGTATATTTCTAATATATAATTATATATACCCTTTATATTCTTTAATAATAAATAATATAATTTCTATATTTCTGTGTGCTAATTGTAACTTAAATATTATTTCAATATGCTAATTGACAATTATAACTTAATTCAAAGTGTAACATATTGTTTCGTACTTTTTTATTTTTATACAAAACATAGAAGTAATGGATTTGAAGAATTACACAGCTCTCAAAGAGAAGCCTAGAAGAGCTAGAGAATATGCAGGGATGCAAGTGCCAAAGTGTCTTCAAATAAGTGACAAAAGTGCCAAGAAGCCGTAAAAGTGACTAAAAAGTGACTTTAAAGACGACTAAAAGTGACAAAAAGTGACAAAAATATCCCAGCTATATAAATCATGTATGTGTATTTTTCTCTGTCCCCTACCAAAAAAGCCAGTTAAGACCAAAATTTAACTTAACTTTAAGAAATTTGTCAAAATTAATTTAAAAAGAAGTGTAATTTGAGCTTTGATCCTGGATGGGGTATAGCTTACAACCAATGGTTAGCAATATTTTATTTGGAAAGAGTTTCAAAAGACAAACCTTTCATTTGTTTCTGTGAACAATTTATTTGCAGTTTTGCATTTTTCTTCTTCAAGTTTCCGCTTTTCTTTTAGTTCATCTTCATGTTTCAAAATTTCTTCCTTCACTTTTGTGATGTTTCTTAAATTTTCTTCTTTTCTTCTTTCAATGCATTCATTTTATTTACTTTTTTTATCAATTTTTTTTTATTTTATTTACTTCCAAGTGATTTTGTTAACTTTCGTGAGCACCTTAGGCAAGAGCTAATAGCTGTCTTGTAATGGCACTGGCACTAGTTTGGTTTACTATCATAATTATTATTATTAATGATAGGTAATATCAATTAGCCTTAATTATTGTGAGCCCTTTTGAGTTATTGGCTTCCATGAATGATAGCCCACTCCACTTTCTTAATGACCATTAGCCCACAAATGAAATATGTTATATGTATAGTATTTTTACTAATATTTGGAGGAAAGATAATATATATTTAACTGTAACATGAAATAAAATCCATTAATTGGTACTTAATCATCTTATTTACAACAACATGTTGTTGGCTAAGGCTAAGTACATCATTTAGATATTTTATGTTTCTTTTGAATGTGTTAAGCCTTGGTTATGAGTAGCTTCCTTTCATAAATCCACTTGGGTAAAGTAAAAGTAAAGAAAACTAAAAATATGTCTATAAATTATTAAACTCACCGTTATCATCAATGCAAGAGGGCCACCATAAATAAGAAGACAAAAACCACCAATCATGAGCCAGGTAAATATGCCTCTAATAAACCAGTTTCTCCATCTAAAGCAAACAATAATTTTTTCAGGCATATAATTATAATTAATTATTATTATTATTATTATTATTATTATTATTATTATTATTATTATTATTATTATTATTATTGTTATTGTTGTTTATAGACATGTCAACACAATGAGGTTATTAGTGCCTAATACAAAATACTAAAAACATAGTAAAATCCCCATGGGGGAGATAAATATAAGGGATCAGGGATAGAAATGCTAAAACAGAAGATGCTCAAGCTAAATAAAATTAAAATAAAAGGATTAAAAAAGTACTATAATTATTAAAAACATATCTCAACATGAGACAAAACCCAAGTGAGCCACTTTATAAGAGTGAAGCTCAAATATAATTCAAAAGTTTCACCTGGCGTATAAAACAAAGTACACTTATAACTCCATCCACACTGTTGTGTAACAAATATCAAAGGTCACCATTAAAATCAAGATACAGGTGAATAAGGGCATACTTGCAACACTCTACCAAAATGTAAAACACACTAAGAAGAGCATTGCAGGTCTCGCACACAGGATATGGATCCCCTCTTAATAAAAATTGATGGGTCAAAAAAGTATACCCGATAAAGTTTTGTCACGATGACCTCCTATCTTCTGGAAGAACCTGTAGAAGAGAGTCATCAAAACACACTGTTTCTAATGGACCGCGGCGTGTTTTGAACGGATCAAACCCCATCTATGGGAAGTTGGCAAGATTCAAATAGCATTGAGGTAATTGTATCTTTCAGGAATAAACTCAACCTGGAGAGGTGGGAATAACCTATGGAAGGAATAAACCACACATGTGTTATATACCAATAACATTATTTGGATTCCAGTCAGCTGTATACTACACCATTTGGTTTCATACACAACACAGTTGTGAGGATGAAGCACATGAAGTGCAGCTTTAACACGAAAGATGCTAGAATATAGGACCAATGGTAAGAAGTAAAAGGCATCGGCACAAATGCTGATGACTGGATTGGTGTGGAAAGCACAAGTAGCAAGACTGATGCCTGCATGGTGGACACTACTCAACAAACATCTTTAATGCTGAAGATCTTTCATAACTGAGACAAAACTGCCATAGTCTAGTTTAGCTCCTATTAAGGAAAATCAAGGTTTCCCTCTCAATACCCCAAGAGCGACCACTAACAACTTTTAGTAAGTTGAGGACTTTAAACACACCTCACTCTAAGGTCTTAATTGTGTGGGTGGAATCCATGTTAGTTTAAAATCAAATAAAAGCCCCAGGAACTTAACGGTTGGTGAGACAGCTAAAACATTACACACACACACACACACACACACACACACATATATATATATATATATACACACACACATATTGGCACTGCATCATACTGCCCATTGAGGTTATGTATCTGTGTACTAATTACAGTAATGTGCTAGGGATAAGTTAGGTTGGATTTAGAGCAATTGTACCCGAATTTGAGTTGAAAGTGGAAAACCATTTAGGAAAAACCCCTCTCAGTATACCCGACCAGGATCGAACTTTTATCTCCCAGTCTTTGGCAGTCTAGTCTATTGCAAGAGAAGCATCTTATACCATATGGCTACCAAAGCAGGTAACACTGTTTTTCATTAAAATAATTGGGGTTGAATGTCTACCTCAGTCTTTGTAAGTGAACAACAATCATCTTGTTTGCAGAGAAGTGATAAACAACACATGACACCTACGTCACTAGGGTGTTGACCTCAAGTTGTATCTTATATTTAGCCCTGTGGAGACTCAAGTAATTGCAATAAGTTTCCCAAAAGGCATGAAAGGACAAGCAAGCAGACACTATCAACAATGTTGTTGAATGCGACAGCAAATAAAATTACACTTAAAATACAGCCCTGTGGCACCCCTTTTTTTAAATAAAATCACCAGATACAGTATTTCTTAACTTTAACCGGAAGTGTCTACTTGACATGAAATTTTTTTTTTAAATGGGGAGGTTCCTGTGGTAGCTCTACTTAAAAAGCGTTTTCAATAATCTGTGCTGCTAGGTGGCGTTATATGCCTTTTCCAAATTAAAGAAAGCATCCAGAAGATCATATTTATGGAAGGCTTCTCAAATTGCTGTTTATGGAAGAAGATATTATGAACTGCTGTCTGAAGAAAAAAATGATCCATCGAGGATCAGTTACGGCATAAACCACATCTAATATTAGAAGCAAATTGTAGGATTATAAATACCAGATTAATTGCATATTTATCAACTATTCAAATATTTTACATATACAGTTGGTAAGAGCTATATGTCTGTAGCCTTGAAGAATTTAATTTAGTGTAACCCCTTTTACAAATTGGAATAAAGGTTGTCTGCCTCCATAGTGATGGAAAGTGACGAGATTTCCAAACATTATTATACAGGTTAAGATGATGGCTCCTGTCCAGCAGGGAACAGCTAGCACAACAGTTCATGATGTATATCATAAGGGCCAGGAGTTGTGCTAACTGTCTGAGACCAGGTCATGGGTCAGTTTATCAAAAGAGAGGGGAGAGTTATAATCCTCCCCCTGGTTCCGACCAGAGCTGCACTGAAAACTCAAAAGGGTAAGCTGCAGTGCTGGATATCCCTGCAAATAGGGAACCCAATGCATTGACGACCTCTACCTCCACAGAAGAGGAAACACATGAACTAATTGAGATAAGGGCAGGCATATTATTTGTAGAATTATTTCTGATATATAATATATTAATAATATCACAAACCTTAATGTTTTTGGTTGTTTATTTTATCACCACATCTTACAGTTCAGGTTATATAATGACAATTATTATAACAGGGTAGGGATAGGGAAGAAATCATTTTAGCAGTAGTCTACCCGCATTTGCATGGAAGGCGATTAGGAAACCATTTAAGAAAAGCCACCCTCAGTAGACCTGAGTGTAATTCAAACCCCTCTCTCCCCAACATCAGCAGGCGAGTCTAACATGAGAGTGAAGTCTTAAACCATTTGATCACTGAATCATGTCAAAAAACTTCCGAACTGGGTTTTCTTTAATGCACCCCATCAAAAATATTATTTAAACCACTTACTAACAACAAAAATAATCACCTCTGCAATGTACACAAGGAACACATTCACTGAGCTACTTCCTAATTTAAACTTGAGTGAAAGAATTTAAAATTTTCATTTTGACACCCTCCACCTCCCTCTTCCCTCTAGTATAAGTTGTTCAACCAACCACCAGATTATCAGTTTTCACTTCCAGGAAGTACTAAGCACAATAAGCTTAGAGTGTGTCTCCAATTTCAGTATTTCTACTTCTAAGGCTGGTTACACACCGAGTCCCGAGTCGAGTCGAGTCGAGATTGACTCACCAATTGACACAAGTACATATTGTATTTGATAGCACGATGGAGGACCAATATTTTTCACACCGACGAGTCGAGTCACCCTAAGTCTAGCTGAGTCTAGGCGAGTCAGAGACCATGATGCGGCAGATTATAGATTTCGTCAGTCCAGCCGAGTCAAGTGTATTATTTCCACATGCTTTCCAAGGCTAACAGAATACCAGAATACACTGAATACCTCATTTCTCATTCAAGAGAATCCTTCGATTTATAACCCGAACATCGAGATAGAAATGCAGTTTCCACTATTTGGAAACAAATGCGAAAAACTACCAAAGGTGTATCGTTTCACATTAAGTGGTTGAATCCACACTAAGCGACGTCTTTTTGGACGTCCACGTCGGTGCATCCATACAATTGTATTTATAGAAACCACTAGGACTGCATCCATCTTGCACGAGCTCTTTGATCAAACTAGTTGACTCGATGACTCGACTCACTAGTGTGAAAGGCCTTGATTCTAGAATCAGATTGGACTCGATTCCATGAGACTCGACTCGACTCAGGACTCGTTGGTGTGTAACCAGCCTAAGGAATGTGGTATTATCTGCTGTCCATCAAAACTAAATACATCTTCTTAAACTTCTAGCATAAACATTAAAGTGAGAAAACAGTGAACAAGGTGACAGTGATTACTTTCCTCTGGAATCTAAACTCATTAGTGTGTATTGCTTATTGCTTAATAACCTTAGAAAAGAGGTTTCAAACAAAGTAGTAAACTAAAATATATCAAGCCCTTTCAGAACTTACTGAGAAAGGGGAAAACACAACATTTCAAAATTAATTAAGCTAAGGAAATAAAATAAATGTGTGCAACTTATCAAAATTATATACATTTCTGTAAAGTTTGGAAACTTTAAGAACCTTTTAGAATCTTTATGAACCTAAAATTATTTAACGGTTCTGATTCCGGATCTTCAAAATAGTGTTTTAGGGTTCCAGTTCAGATTCTGGTTCCTTAAAAATTACTATTAATTTCGGTTATTGGTTCCGGTTCGACTCCCTGTATAATTGTTTAAATTAAGCTTTGTTCCATTTCTCCACATAGTTTGGTTGGACCCTTAAGGCCATCTTTCTAAGCTTTCTCTTAAAGAGGCATATCAACTTTAGCCCCTGTTGGGTTTGGTTTCTAGCTTTATGATATACTTTGTTAGGCTGTGTTGGATCTATAAATATGGTTAACGTTGGGCTCTTAAGGCCGATTTTCTTAGAATTTTTATAAAGAATGTGTATCAGCTTTTGTCCCTGTAGGGTTTATTACTAACTTTATAATTTGCTAATCTTTGTTACATTTTTCAAAATAGTCTATGTTGAGCCCTTAAGACCTTCTTTCCTAGCTATCTTATAAATAAAGTATATTGACTGTTTTCATTTCAGAGCTTTTTGTCTATTTATGTAAATATGTAAAAGTGTGTAAATCAATTGAAACATTAAGGACTTAAGGCCTGATCTGTGAAGCTTTTCTTGTGTTATAATAATTAAAATTTCATTTAATTTTAAACATTTGCTTCTTAATATTTTTATCATATGGTTTTTTTTATGTAGTTAACACGTCCTTTCCTCTAGACCTGGGGTTTCCAACTGGCGGCCCGCGGGCCACATGCGGCCCGCGAGACCACTTTTTGCGGCCCGCGCAATCATTTTAAGAATTTTTTTTTAATCTCAAGAAAAGTTATGAAAAATATTTCATAGCTTGTTCAAAAGATGTATTAATATTCATACGACAAAAATGATCAAACGAAGTTGATAAATAATTAATAGTCAGCCGTTCTACAAGTTACGCACTGCATCGCTCGCCCAGCAAGGCTTGCTGGTTACTCTTCCAGTCTCCACTCACGCTCAATCGCGCTTGCTTGACGTGTAGTAAAGTTTCACAAGTTACTGTCCATTTTGAAGGCTTTGTTTTGTGTTGAGTGTGAAGTGTACATGCTTGAGTCTTTTACGTGTACAAAAAATGAGCGGAAACTCAAAGAAACACAAAATTGAAAATGAAAACAGAATTTACAAGGAAAGCTGGGAGAGTGACTATTTAATTACTAACAACAGTGGGAAGCTTTAATGTTTGGTATGCATGAAAATTGTGTCTGTACCGAAGGAGGACAATGTTAAACGACACTACTCAACAATGCATGAGAACAAGTATGCA
This sequence comes from Timema bartmani, assembly GCA_902151455.1. Lineage (NCBI taxonomy): Eukaryota > Metazoa > Arthropoda > Insecta > Phasmatodea > Timematidae > Timema > Timema bartmani. The sequence continues at coordinate 12,638 of CABFWB010006950.1, forward strand.
ACATATAAGGAAGAAGCTCGACACGCACAGGTCGCAGACTTCAAAAATAAATTAAAACAGCATAGAGGTATGTTTAGTAAAGTCTTCCAAATTAGTCATCTTCCCTGTACGCCTCCTATGCAGTGTCGCTTGAACTTGCAAAGGCAAAAAAAAAACCTTCACTGAAGACAGTCTGGTTAAAAAGTGTGCTATAGAAATGGCAAAGGCTTTTGGAGATGCTAAAATAGCTGAGAAATTTGAATCAGTGCCACTTTCCAAACAAACTGTACAGAGAAGGGTCATTGATATGGGAGAACAAGTAGAAAAATCACTGATTGATTGGTTAAAGAAAGCATGCATTTCTCGCTATGCCTTGATGAAAGCACTGACCAGTCAGATGTCAGTCAGCTATTAATATTTGTGCGCACCACCTTCGAAGATTTCAGCAGTAAAGAGGAGCTATTTGATGTGTGCTCTCTTCAAGGAACAACAAAAGGGAGGGACATTTATGATGCTGTTAAAAAACGGTCGACATAGTTGGAGGCTTCAACTAAAGCAGTTTTTGCTGGAAATTGAGGCAGAATATGGAGACTTGCTGCTGTACAACCATGTAAGGTGGCTGAGTGCAGGAAAGTTCCTTGAACAGTTTTTTGCTATTCGCAAGGAAATCCCTGAATTCCTTAATAAATTTGTCTCGTCTGATACCACTGAACTAGAAGAAGAAATTCAAAGCCCAGAATTTTTAAAGCAGTTAGCTTTCCTAACAGACATGACAAATCACCTTAACACCTTAAACCTGAGTCTTCAAGGAAGAAACCAGGTCGTATCAGATATGGTGGGAATTGTAAATGGATTTCGAAACAAGTTAAACATTTTCATACGTGCTTTGGAAAACAATGAATTGACACATTTCCCTTGCTGTCTACAATTAGCGGCGGAGAAAGACCAGGAAACTATAGATTTTTCAGATCTCAGTTCACACATTCAAGAAATCATTGAAGAATTCAACACACGATTCAAGGAAACTGAAACACTGAAAAGCAGTGTCCAGCTTTACATGAATCCTATTGGTGCTACAATCGAGGAACAAGAACCACACCTACAACTTGAGCTGTGCGATCTACAAGCCGATACGTTCCTACAGACCAGAAAAGAAAAGGGATCACATTTTTTAAAACTGTTATCCAGCGAAAAATACCCAAACTTAAGACAATTTGGACTTAAAAATGACTTCAATGTTTGGGAGCACGTACATATGTAAAAGTATTTTTTCTTCTATGAAATTCATTAAAAATCAGTACAGAAGTTGACTTGCAGATTCTTCCTTGCTGCATCTTTTGAGATTAGCAACAACAGAGCTGGAGGTGGACATTCGTTCATTGGTAGATGCAGCTGATCGACCACAGTACTCCCACTAAATTGCCCTTTTTTAAGTTTTATTTTGACTACATTATTAATTTCAGTTTGACTTTGGGTTAGTTTTTTTTTGCCATTTGTAAAATATGAAGTCAAATAAACTGACATTCTTGCTCTTCTTCGAAATTCAATTGTTTTGGGTATAATAGTTTTTGTTTATTTTTAATTTAACTCTTTTATGCAATTGTAAAATAGTGTTTTAAGCAATTAAAATGATTAAACCTTTGTTTCAATTAAACTATGCATATTATTTCATACTGGTACTCTGTTCTATTTGCAGAATTATACGAAAATTGGCCTATTATTAAAGTGCGGCCCGCAAACATGCCTAAGATTTCCACTGTGGCCCTCGAGCCCTTACAAGTTGGAAACCCCTGCTCTAGACCTTTTAGATGGGGATAGGATACTATGTCAAAACATTATTACCATAAGTCTAGGCTGCATTTAAGGTATTTAAATCTCACATAAAAGTAAGATTATTAGTCCAAATTATTTGTTATAAACTGTAACTTAGCATGGTACCTGGCCGACAGTCCTTTCAAAGCAGAATCTAAGACTTCAGAAGTGTTGTCAGTTCCTTGGGGAATTGTTCCAGTAATCTCCCCAGTAAGCTTTTCTTCAGGAGTTTTGTCATCTTCTGAATCAATCTCTTCTTTCTGAAAAAAAACAACTAAAATATTAATTTACTTAAAGAAGGCTGTTAAGGCATGCACACCTTCATTATGATGCCAATTTTAACCAAATTTAGTGATATTGTAGGAAGCACATAGAGAAGGCTATCTACATTATTTGTGTGTGACAGATTCAAGGGGTACAATGTTCAGTTAAAGAGGTTGAGCTATGTTTGATTAAAGACCATGTTTTAATACATATTTAAAATAAAGAATAAATTTTATAAAATTTGTTTACAGAAAACAATTTTGGTTTAGTGATAATCATAAGAAATTAATTTAAATGTTTGACATTTATTTCCAACAACCAACATGAGTAGGAGTGAAAAATGCTATGGGAAGTTTTATCCATGAGAGAAACAAAGAAAACGGTTTCATTTATTTTTCCTACTGTTTATTCAACTTTATGTCGTTGTTCAAGAGTTGAGATTATTAAAAAAAAATCTTTTGGTATGTATACTATAAAGATTTTTTTGTGTCTATGTTTATATTTATTTTATTTTTTTGCACTATGTCTCACTAACCATTGGGGTTTTATGCAAACAATAATATTGGTTGAGAGCATACATCTTTAATAACCAATTGTTATGCAGCCTTAATATTCTGTGTTCAGTTTAAGTGGTCAAAAAACAATGTTATTAAAACATATAGAATAAAATCTTCTGTATGAACATGAACAATTAGGGCGGTAAATGAATAGCAGCCTTCAGATCTAGTGATACTTGAAACACAATATAGGAATGACATCAGGCTAGTTAGATAAGTTATGTAACTTCCAAAAGTAAGTGAGCCCTTCAGACCAACCCTCAAAAATTCTATTTGCAATCTTGCAAGTGACTTTTAGCCAGTTGTGAGTCAAACTCACTCTCTCTTAATGAAGCATTTTTATTGTCCTCGTGGCTTTATGATTTTAAAGCATTAAGTTGTAAATCAACCAATTTTGCTGTTTGACTTTATTTAAAAGATATATTTTAGTATTGTTTACTTATTAAATAGTAAACTAAAACCGATTATTAGGGGTAGAAAAACACATGATAATGGAGGTTATATTTTTTGTTGGCTCTGTGTGATCCTTTACTGTCTAGCTTGGCCTATTTTCCTTTCTTGTGAATTTGTGGTAAAATTATAAATAGTTATAACTCCATTTATTTTATTACACAAAATAATCAATGGTGCTGGTTCACTACTCCTACCATATTTCTCTGGCAAAAGGTTTAAGCGGCCAATTTGGTAATCTTTCAATACAAACAATTAATGAAGTACCTAAACAGTTTATAACTAAATTAGCCACAACCCTTTCTGACTAGATCAAAGAGCCATTAGCGGATAGAGTTTCCATAACATATTTTTGAATTTTTAAGGATCCTTCCTTCCCACTCACTTTACAAACGTTTTTTATTATTTCTTATATTGCCAATCTTTTGGACAAATTTACTACACTGACCACACCATTTAGAGTCCTATTTTCATAGGAAGAAATTTTTTGGAAAATATAAACTTTTTTTGTGATTATCATCATCAGCAGAAGCATCATCATAACACTCATCATCATTAATTATTATTAATTATTATCAATTATTATTACTATAATTATAAATTATTAAAATCACTATCAATTATTATTATTATTATTATTATTATTATTATCAATATCTATTATTCTTATTTCTTGTTATCTCTTGTTATCGGTATCGTTATCTCTTGTTATCGCCGCCGCCCCCGCCGCCTTCACCATCACCATCACCATCACCATCACCATCACCATCACCATCACCATCACCATCACCATCACCATCACCATCACCATCACCATCATCATCATCATCATCATCATCATTATTATTATAGCTATATAAAACAACCATGAAAAGGTTCAGCTGCATATTGTAGGAGCTGTCAAATGAATAAGTGAAAGTAGATCTAGTAACTTTCCTATCTATCATTCTATGAAAATTGGACTATAGATGGAAGAAATCATCTTGGTAGCCCACCTTAAACTATAACCCACAGCACACACACACAAACAGAGACACACACTCCTTTGTGAGCTGTAAACTTGTGAGTTAGTTTGTGTGAAGGTGAAATTTTTATGGCTTCAGACAAGAATGCGGCTCAACTTCAGGTTGTTAAGACAATACATGCAGCCAGGCTCAGTTTCATATTGATCGAGTAGCCTATACATACAGCTTCTAGAATGAGTCGTTAATCCTCGGTCCCGGCACAGGTTTATCTGATTGCCAGACCCTTCCTTCACCTCTGACAAGATGTGTATTAATCACAACTTGTGAATGTGAGGAATGCCAGGCCTCCACAGTGGTTCGGATTCCACGTTAAACTGTAGGAGGTCCTCCATTTCATCTCACAATCACACATTAGCGTAAGTACGTACAACCCGAACGAGTAGTAATACGATGCTAATAATAATAGAGTGAGTCTCCAAACCAGTCAGGTTTAGCTCAAGGTTGATAAGGTAATTCATGCAGCCTCCATAGTAAAGTGAAACTCCAGGCCGGATTCAAGCTCAGCTTCAGGATGAATAGGAAATGTGTGCAGCCTATATAATAAGCGGATCTCCAAGTCAGGATCAGACTGAATTACAGATTGGTTAGGAAGTAAGCATATAACCCAAACGAATAGTATGACACTGTGAAAAAAAATAGGATGTATGCAGAGTCTCCAGAACAAGTGAGAGTCTTGGTCAGAGTCAAGCTCAGCTCCAGGTTGATTGGGAAATATACAGTGCCGCATCTGAAGTGAGACTACAGATCATAAGTTGATAAAAATAATGCTAACTTTCCCAAGGTCCAGTTTTTCCAACAAAACTAGCAAACAGCATTAATAGGTATGGGCCTACCTGCAAAGAACACATTTTGTACAGGATTGATAGATATATAGAAACATTGTCACCATAGGGTGAGGTGGGACATCCTAAATTTAGGGAAAAAGAGGGAAAAGGTAATGAGGTTTAACTGAATCTTAATTTTCTGCCTGTCAAAAGTCTAGTAGGAACCTAACATGATTAGTCAACCTGTCAGTCTTAAAAAATACTGAGATTAATACGGACTATGTGCATATGCTCGTCAATATTTCTGTCAGTTTTGTGTCTTCGTGCAGCTAGTAAATTAGCATTGCACACACTTTTTTTTTGCACTGCATCTTACTACCCGTTCTGGTTGTATGCCTATATACTAATTATGCCAATAGTTTAAGGATGAGTAAAGTTGAATGTATAGTATGTGTATCAGCATTTGTATGGAGGGTGGGTGAAAAACCGTTCTGGGACAAGCCCCCCTCAGTACACCCAACCGAGAATAAAACCACAATCTCTCCTTCATCTGTAGTATAATCTATTTCAAGAATGATGCATTAGACAATGTAGACACCAAAGTTGTTTTTCTTATTATTAATGTTGCACTAAATGCACTTTGCATGCATTAAGACTTCATAACCATATAATATTACTAACTACCAGTACTATAGTAATATACACTTTAATTACCTTATTCTACTATCTATAGATTAGCTACTCTGCCTTTTTAACTAACTCAATTAAATTTAAATTAAATTTATTACGTTTTTATCGAATCTTATAAAATTATAAATATCACTATTACCTTAATTTTCATAATGGGATTACCTTCAATTACTTATATTATTAACTTAAAATAAAGGTTTGAATTAAATAAACTAGTAACCTTCAATGTTATAAATAAAGTCTAATCTTTAATCTTTAGCAACTTAAAGATTATTCTACTACTTGAGAATTGCATTCTAATATCATTTTACTGACTATAAAACCATGATAAAAAAAAGGGTTTAACTATCCTTGCCTATAAATTTAAAACTTACCGTCCAATGAAAATAATAATGCAAGGACTGACCGTGTATGGTCTCATACAAATATTGATGCATACTGTCTTAGGGCTGACAGTCTGACTGATAGTGTAGGGTCCCTATAGGGGGCAGTTTCATAGTACATAAGTGTGGCCCTGTACTAAATAGCACCTAACTAGACCAGAAGTGAATGGACCAGTTTTATATGTGAAGCTGGCCCATTCCATAAGAGTTTAGGTAGGTGTCGTCTTGTATTTTGTATGTGTCATCGTGTATAGCGCTGCACTTGAAGCATACTGAGTCTGACTATGAAACTGGACCTAAGACCTTGTTTTATATTCAACCTACCATTCTTTCTTTGAACTACTATCATAACTTACCGGTATTGAAGAACTGTGGTTATATTTAGTAGTTACATTCTATTTTTAATTTATTTTTACTAAAATATTATTATCATTATTATTATTAGCACCGCGTCTTACTACCCGTTCGAGTTATACGCACTTACGCTAATGTGCAATGGTAGGGTGATTGTGAGATGAAATGGAGGACCTACAGCTTAACGTGGAATCCGAACCACGGTAGAGGCCTGGCATTCCTCACATTCACAAGTTGTGATTAATACACATCTTGTCAGAGGTGAAGGAAGGGTTTGGCAATCAGATAAATTTGTGCCGTGACCGAGGATTGAACCCCGGACCCTCAGCACAGAAGTCTGACACCTTACCCCTAGACCACCAGGTCACCCTTTACTAAAATAAAGGCAATAGCTTACATCAAGGAAACATTGGTGTAAAAAGGCATAATCTGAAAAATTCAAGGAAATAAGATATTCCCACCCAAAGTTTTGGGGTAACTATGGGACAGTATTGGGGCAGTTGTGAGATAATTGTTTTAATGGTACATATTTTTACTGTATATATTTGATGATTATTGTGAAATGTGTTGATTCTACAAAGAAGATATTCAGAGCAAATGAGGATGTATAAATGGTTAGTCACAAAGACATTCTAAAATATTACCACAACCTAAATTTATTTTTGTTGGAGATCGTATCTGTTATTAATTTTCAGATTTAATTGAGGTAGTAAAAAATTAATAGGCAATAATGCTTGAATTTAAGAACATTCATTATTAAATCATTGTGTTAACATTAATAATAAATTAACTTGAGAACATTTTATAGTGTTAATATTTTCCTCCAGAGGAAGGTAATAATTATTTTCGTAACTCAACATTTATGCCATGTTTACAATAGTTAAGTCTATAGTATGATTTTGGTAGGAATAAAATTATAAGTTGATTACTAAAGCTACAAAAACTATTTTAATGTATCCATATATCAAATCACGTTATTTGCAGCTGTCAATTTTGATATATATATATATATATATATATATACCTATAAAATAACACAAACAATATTTAGTTTAAAAATGAGGTGGCCAATTGGCTAAATAATTGTATAATAATGGAAATTTATAAAACTAAAGTAAAAGGGGAAAATAAACTAATAGAGTAAATTTGATAAAGAGAGCCCACATAGTGAAAGAGGGAAAATTTGGGAAGAATCCAATGCACAAAGGTAACATCTTCTTCCTTTCTTCTGTCTTCTATAGTAGAAGTAGTCACACACACATTTTAACACAAATAGAATAATACTTCGGCAATGTTGCCTTTATCAAAGACAAAGAAAGAAAGAAGAGAGTATACCAGTGTTTGTGTTTGTGTTTGTGTCAAGTGTTCTCTCTCTTCTTGTACAAAATATGATTTTAAAAATACACTTGAATTAAGAATTGACAGCAAATCTCCAATAAAAATATTATTTTAAGTTACTGATATCAAAGAGAGCAGAGGTGAAAAGGTGAAATGCCACCAATTTCTTTTTTCACAACATTATAAAGCACTCATCTTTAAGTACACAAAAAATCTTTTTGGCTTTTTTTATTTCTGTGCATAAAATAGATAAATCATTGACATAATGAAAATTTAGCTAAAACTTAAAAACCATAGTTGATTAAACTTCCTACTATAACTAAATAGGTTTATCTTTCTTTTGCTTACTGAGTGAGGGAGGTTGAATAAGCCAGGGTGGTCCAACAGTTTTCATACCAAGGGCATCAGATTGCACCGTGGGCCGAAGATATATTATTAATATAGGTTACTGATATCAAAGAGAGCAGAGGTGAAAAGGTAAAACCCCACCAATATTAAATTTCATCTCATCAATACTAAAGGCTTAAAAACAAAACTTAATAAATGTAACTGATATTTATATGAGGTATTTAACGTGCACTTTCTGAACCAACTGACTATAACAGCATACAAGAATTTCTATGAGCAAGAGAGAAAGGGCATACCAATTTTGTCAGGAAAGCTATTTTCACAAACCTTCCAGAGTTATTTTACATGCCACAATCAACATGGGACTGACGGCTCTATTTCCCCTATTGACTCCATCAAGAGGAAGAAGATATTAGATTAGGACCACCCGCAGCAAAAGGCAAGCGGTGATGCCTGATGTGTAAATGTTGGAAGAGCCTGCAAGCTGAGATGTGGGTGGTAAAAATCAAGACCAGGATACAGAAGATTAAGGGAAATGTCCCTGGACAAGAGACTTGGCGTGTTTGGAAATAAACATGACGTAGCTAATCCATCGGACCTCCTGAGATAAATGGCTGAGAAGAGTGGATGCTATGCATCCCCTCTGTATGACCATGATCGAATAAATGAGCCAAAATCAGATAAGAAATGGAATTCGGCAATGCTGACAATAAGTAAGATAGTAGTAGTGTAGGATTAATCAAGTATTTTAAAGGTTAATTTAGTTTAGTCTAGTTAAATTTAGGTTAGGGTCCAAGTGGTTTCTAGAAGCAGGCGGAGCACTGTCTCTTGTAGGATGCCTCCCCAGGTGGCAGATTAAGGGATGCTCGCCACCATTGGAGAGTGCCTAGAGAATCCCAGAAATGGGGTGAACCAGGAGTGTCAGAGTTGGAGGGTACCGGAGAAATAAAATACCTGGGGCGGACAAACTAGCAAAGAAGCATAACATCTGGAGAAGAAGACCAACTAATATAAGAGCCTAGACTAGATTGGAAAACTAGAATAAATAAAAGAATAAGAGAAAATTATTGAAAAAAAAAATAAAGAGGGAAAAAGAACCTGTATTAACACTAGGAAACAGCTTATTAAGATCCCAAGGGGTTGGGGGCCTTCCCCTCCGAAGGATGTTGTGCCACGATTTTTATTGCTCAAGAAAAATCCCTCCAAACTGACTGGATTTTAACACATGAACATCGGCTCCTGTAGCAAGCATTGTACCCTAAGACCACCTAAGTCGACAATTTAATAACCAATTACTTTAATTACTTATACAGAAATTGTATTTTTATATTGGTAAATTTTTTCAAATTCTACTAAAAAAAACCGTTTGGGATTAATCGCTCAAAAATGCATTATAAAATATGCATGCACACACACTTTCACAAAACAACTTAGCATTATTGATATGTATTTTTATTAATCAAATAAATGCATAATAAAATCATGACCTTTTTAAATAAATATTTTTATTTTTATTCTTTTCACATCTCGACAGAGGGGTTCCATTTAATTTTCATCCAGCATACTATGAGGGCCACACTTTCAGTGTGCGTGGGCCGTATTTGGCCCGCCAGCAGCCAGTTGGACCAAACTAGAGTAAGCCATTAGGGGATGATTTCATTCCTGAATTCATAAACAAAGTATAACTTGAGTCACCATAATATGAGTCACCAATAACATCAGTCAACCTGTTGCACCACAAACCTTCCTGACTTCAGTCACTTCTCTGGTCTTCTTATGAAGAAATGCATTCTCTTGAGCTAAGCTGATTGTGATAGGCCCTACTATTTTATTAATATATATATATATATTAATGTCTGGCCAGGTTAAAAACTATGTCTTTAATGGAGAAAAAAAGTCAAAGAGGTGTTAAAAGAGCCTGGATAACATATTGAAGATATTATTTCAGGTGATAAATTTGCAGGAGTTGAAACATCTTTTGTGAATGAAGGAACTTCTCAAGAGATGAAAAGTAGTTTAACTGATTTAGGATCATCACCAATAAAATTACATAGTGTACCGTACCATCTAGTATTAAACCAGCTTATGGAAAAAGAAAAATTGTAGAGGCAACATCAGCTTTGAAAAGTTAATTATCTTCTTGTGTTGTTAAAATTGCATTGGAAAATTATGACATTAGTGATGATAAACAAGGTGTAATTGACTTAAAACAAAATGCAAAATATTTAGACATAATTGTAGATCTCATTAAAAAAAAAAAATATATATATATATACTGTAAACTGCTGTATATAAGAATCTTCCTACTCCTACTTAATGATGTACAGTTAGTGTCCTACCTTATTAAGGTTTTGGTGTACAGTAAATAAAACCCAAAATGTATGTAACGTTGTTGTGAAAACTGTCCCCCAAAACTAATATTGTAGAATATGTAAAGGGAAAGTTTGAAGAATATGACCTAGTTGATGAAAGTGATATCAAGAGCTTTCAGTTGATATAACAGAATTTTAAAATATGACTTATATATCAGAATAATTTGTTTTATTAGTGGACCAAATTGAGAAGCTTATTCCTCATTCTTATGTAACAAAAGCACAATTGATGTCAACGAAAGAAATTAAGAAATCAATAACTTCAGAAACTGTTATTATCCTGATGGACTCAGTGAAAATTATTACTTTCTGATTCAAAGCACAAGGATATCATTGGACCCATGATGCTTGCTCAGTTAAGTCTGTCGTGGTTTATTATAAAACATACATCGATTACATCACAGCATCAAGTCATTGTTTCATTTGTGATTATCTAAATTATGATGTTGCAATAGTCTAGATAGAAACAAGAAATGATGTTCATAAAAACAAAGTTTTCACAATTTTATTCCACTATCATGATTTAAAATCGGTAGTATATAAAGATAATTTCAAACATTTCTCTCTAATTTTTTAATCCAGTGTAGGCCTATAATTAGAAATTCTCCAAAAATTCCATACACAATGTTATGTAGCTTGTGTCTAGGATTTAAATTGGTACATTGAAATGGTAGATAAAATTAACCTTGGAGAAGGAGATGTGTCAGCACGAGTGATGCACCTAAGTGGCCCAGCAAACTCATTTTATTGGTCATTGCCTGAAGATAAGTGCAATATTCCATATGGTCCCATCTTGAATTTGTTAGATGCTCCATCAACAAGTTCGACTAGAACCTATGGTTTTTCCAAAAAATACAATTGTATATGTGCAGCCAAATGGCTTTCTTTTAGAAATTCTGTCAATGTATTTAGAAACATTAAGTTATATTTTTAACAAATGGTTGTATAAGGATTAGCTTATAAACATGAACTTTTAAGCTTAGTTTTCATTATGTCAATAATATTTCTATTTTTAGCACAGTTAGCAAAAGAAAGCCAAAAATATATTTTTTGTGATTCAAGAATGAGTAAGGCCTATTATTGAAAAGATAAAATTGTGGAATTTCGCCTCTGATTTCTTTGATATCAGTAATGTATCTTAATAATTTTTATTGGAAATTTCCTGTCAAAACTTATTTTAGGTAGCCTATATTTTTAAAATCATATTTTGTTTGGATTATTTTGGATTATTCAGGCTATCGACATTAAACACCGTTGCCGCAGAGGCATTTCGGGTGTATTTAGGCTATATTTGGGCCTCCGTAACTTTAAAACTATTGGTTAGATTGTCTTAAAATTTAAAATATGATCATAAAACCATTTGCACCGAACCAAACTGTGTGCCAAATTTAATCAAACTCTAAAATGGTGGGTTAAGTGGCCTAGATGAATTGAGATGGAATCACTTATAATGATAAAGTTTAAATTTTTTAACATGATTTATTGGCTGCACACAACAACAAAAAATCAAAATTTCAATGTTAACAAAATTAATTTTTTTTTTTAATTTGGAAAACTCAGCTTGAACTTAATTCGAGTCATCTACAAAAGCTAGATTATAACCAAGTGGTTATTTAATGTATTTATTAATAGAATAAACATTAACCATTTAAAAGTTAAACAATTTCCATTTTTATGTAAAAAGCTTAATTCTTGTGAGTAAACAAGTAAAGTTTTATTATTTTGACTAAAAACCTTTTGTAACATACAGTAGGCCTTCATCTTCTAATGAAACAACCTGAAGTAGACTGTCAAACATTTCACTCAAAACTGTAAAAGCTATCTCAATTGCATCGCAGATATTATGTCACATGATAATTAGGCTATAATGTTTATAATTAAAACTATCCCAAACAAGCTTAATCTAATCTTTAATGTGTTAATAAATAAAAAATGTATTGCATTTTATTTCTCCTATGTTAGGCTCTTTTTCATTGTAATGGTGTAATGTTTTGATATTTTATTCACTTTATTATGCACATTATAGTACGTTGAGTTGAATGATACCAAGACTTAGAATTTGATTACACTTTTATTAAATATTATATTTAAATAAAATTCAACAACATATTGCTCAAATCACTTTCGAAATTGTAAATATTGACGATGATGTGTAACTTTTCTGTGATATTGTGCACTGGATGGATGACATCATCCCATAATGCTTTGTGTTATACTCATGATTTTGCACAGTGTACACTAAAATAGCTACAATTTAATTGTCTGAGGTATACGATCTATGTTTAATTTTTACATTGATAGTTTTCTATACAAATTTTCTTTATAAACTCATGAAAGGTTAAGTTGAATTGGATTGGGAAAGTCTCATAATAATGAAGGGTTAGGTTAAACTGGGTTGGATAAGTGTCATTATAATTAATATATAATAGTTGTGTTATTTCCAGACTTCATCAATATTGTTTTACTGTGTCAATAATTTAGTTGTTATAGATATTTGTGGTCTCCTACATTGAGTCAAAATGCTTGAAGTTAAATTTACTATGAAGTAAAATTAACTGTGGTCGCTATAGAGTTTGTACAGCTTCATAAAGCCATAAAAATTAGGTTTGGGGCTTAGTGTAATGTGTCCAAATAGTTCTAAAATGGCCGAAAGATATTCCCGTCACCTAGGCGAGTAAAACTTTTAGTTTAATTTAATTTAATTTAATAGTTTATGTTTTACTTCTTTTTTGGTTCTAATCTATTCTACAATTTTTAATGTTTGGGATTATGTACTGCTTATATCAACATTTTAGATATTTTAAGAAAGGAATGGGACAGATTAAATGCACTATACCCATTTTTTTAGCACTGTGTCTTAATGCCTATTCAGGTTATAAGCCTATGTGCTAATAACAGTGTGTGAAGGCCCTGACACAGACTCCGTATCCGTAGGTCCGTAGTCCATACTCCGTGCTCCTGGTCCATAGGAAATTCTACTCGCGATTACAGAGTCAATATCCGTAATCACGTGACCGTTTCATCTAATGAGATAGTAAGAGATTTCATCCAATCAAAAAATTCGAAAGATCATAGTCTACTGTACAGAGTGCGCGTCAAGCAGTCAGTTGATCAAAGAAACCAAAAACAACTTTGTTGAGAAAACTTCCAGTATTTATACTAAAATGTAGGTAAAGTACAATCACAAGAAATATATTTATAACGCGATTTTAACTATCAAACTTAAAATAATAAGTGTTTGCAATAGCCTGAAAATGCAAAACAGATGTAGGCCTACTAGTATTTTGGATGAAAACAAAACAAGCACTTTTAATTTTTTTTTATTAAGCACTGCATCTGACCCCAAATACTAATTACGCTAATGGATTAGGAATTGGGAAGGTTGAATTTAGAGGAAGTGAACCCACATTTGCATGGAGGCCGAGAGGAAAACTATTTAGTTAAAACCACCCCGAGTCCAGCTGACCGAGATTCGAACCTCGATCTCCCCATCCTCGGCAGTCAAACTCAACACAAAACTAGTGCGTTAACTAACTACACCACCGAGACGGGTATTTGACAATATGCTTCTACTTGCTAAAAAAGCAGAATTATTAAAAAACAACTTTGGGCTTTGCCTGACATATTAGGTAGCCCCTATGAGTGGTGCTGCCCATTATGGCTATCACAAACTTAAATGTCCTATTTCAAGATTAATTACATGTGCCAATTTACACCAGGGGAAAGAATGCCACCCAATCTGGATAGAGTGGTTTAGATTCCACTCGTGCAAACATGTTCCTAGTTCAAGTGGATTTTCTAAGTGCCTAAATAAGGACTAGGCATGGTAAAATATATGAACAGATAATTTATGCATGTAGAGTCGGAAGACTGGTAAGTCGTCGTTCGAATCCGGTCAGGTGCAGTGAGGGTGGGGTTTCCACACTCACTGCATACAAATGCGGGTGCACTTCTTCAGAACTCAACCTTCCTGATCCCTTCCTCTGAATTCAACCTTTCTGATCTCTAGCCCGTTAGTAATTAGTATACAGGCCTATCACCTGAATAGGCAGTAAGACGTGGTGCTAAGGAAAAAAGAATGGTTTGTATTACACAAGTGCAAACATGTCCCTAGTTCAGGTGGATTTTATATAAGTGCCTAAAAAGGACTGGGCTTAAAAAAAACATGGACAGATAACCATTTATTTAAATAGCCTGTTTTTTTTTCTAGTGTCCATGGTTAAATTGAATATACACACAAAATGGAAATAGAAAGGTTTGGGTTCCACTATTACAAATATGTTTCTAACTCAGGTGGATTTTCTAACTGCCTAAAAAAGGAGTAGGCCTGATAAAAAAAATATACAAGCAGAAACTATTTATGCATGCATATATTTTTTTTTCTAGTTTTCATAAATAAACGCAACATTGTAAAAAAGGGGTTTGGCTTCCAAAGTAAAAGTGGGCCTACTTGTAGCAAAAACTTTACCTGTTATCCCGACGATTTCTGAAATACTTAGCCAGACATTTTTCCTTTCTTAGAGCGTGTTTAAAGTCTTTAAGTTTTTTATTTAAACAAAAGGGGCATTTGCCACACACAATCAATAAGTAGAGAATCCATTTCAAAATCACTAGTATCCACATCGGTGACCTGGTGGTCTAGGGGTAAGGTGTCAGACTTCTGTGCTGAGGATCCGGGGTTCAATACTCGGTCTTGGCACAGATTTATCCGATTGCCAAACCCTTCCTTCACCTCTGACAAAATGTGTATTAATCACAACTTGTGAATGTGAGGAATACAAGGCCTACACCATGGTTCGGATTCCACGTTAAACTGTAGGTCCTCTATTTCATTTCACAATCACCCTACCAATGCACATTAGCGTGTGTATAACCCGAACGGGTAGTAAGACGCGGTGCTAATAATAATAATACTAGTATCCATAATTTATCAATTACATAAACTTAAATGACGCTAGTAAATGGAGTATAAACCAAATAGTAGGGGTTTTGAACCTACAAAAGCAAAGCCAATATTTCTGAAAACTTGGTATTTCTCAGAAAACATTTTCCTAGAAGCCGCTCTTCCTGGGGTGTTTAAAATAGGTCAACGTGTAGCCATCTTTTCATTTGGTATATGTTTCCATAGCGACGGATTCTATTCACTGCCATTCTTTCTTTATTTCAAGGCGCATGCGCATATTTACTCGGCTGTGATTGGTAGTCCGTATAAACAAGTCCGTAGAAAGTTAAAGTTGGGCAACTTCTACGGAGTAAGGACTTACGGATAAGGACTCTGTGGCCAGAGCAATCTGATATTGTATCATCGATTTTTTAAAGACCACGGACCTACGGATATGGAGTCTGTGTCAGGGCCTTTAGGGTTAAGGAAGGTCGAATTTATAGTAAGTGTACCCGCATTTGCATGGAGGTTAGAAAAACCACCATTATTACACCCGACCAGGATCATAGCCTGATCTCCATATCAGATCTCCCCATCATCACGTACATCAAGTTGGTCCGCCACTTTCTCTAAATGAATTGAAATTACTACAGTCTTTGTGCTACGTTTGTGCTCATATGTGCTCAAAGCACAGCGTTTGTGCTATTTAATTACTCAAATTATAACGATTTTAATGTGGCGGGCCAACTTGATTTCAAGCTGGC
>CABFWB010006951.1:0-10145 GCA_902151455.1 Timema bartmani
GGATGGGGAGAAGAGTATTTCATTAGGAGTGTTGAAAACAATTTTAAGTTCATCTTGAAGGACGTGTTTTCTTAAAATAAGAGTCTGAGGGGTTCAAAATGTACCGTAAAAATTAACATTAATATATTTAATAACAATAATTACATAATATTAATTTCTTATGATACTTTTAGAAGGTATAATTGGCCTATAGCCCAATTTTCTTACGAATGTAAATATCAGTGTTAGATAAAGCTACTAAACTTTAATGTATTCTTACGTCAAGTAATGCGTTATGAGTATGTCACTTTAGAAGGATATTATCAATACCTATAAAATAATTAAAATAATAATAAGATATTAAAAAGTTACAATTTCCTTAAAAAAAACTTTAATGTACTGTAGTTTCTAAAAGTTGCTTAAAATGTTCTCTCGTAAGAAAATCAAAGTAATATTTTGATGTAGTTATTATTATTATTATTATTATTATTATTATTATTATTATTATTACGACAGCGCCGTCTATGACTACCCATTTGCTTGCATGCCTATGTACTGCTTACACTAAAGGGCAAAGGATGAGGAAGGTTGAGTTTGGAGGAAGATCACCCTCATTTGTGTGGAGAGAGAGAGAGAGAGAGACAGAGAGAGAGTGCGAGAGAGAAAGTGGGAAGCCATTTAGGGGAAACTACCCTCAGTTCACCCAACTGGGATCAAACCACAATATCCCTGTCATCGTCAGTCTAGTTTATTGCGAATGTAGTGCCCTAGAACATGTGGCAACCAAAGCGGATATTTATCATTTTATTATATTATTTACTATATTTTCTATATTAAATATTATTTTGATTATATTATAAACTTATGATATTAATTATATTTTCTTTATTATTAACTATGTTTAACACCGCGTGCTAGCACTCACTCGGTCTATACGCTACCATTGTAACTAACGAGATATTACCTGTCCAGACAATCTGTATATTTTCATTAAGGAGATAAGGACAGTGAAGGTAAAGTTCAGAGGAAATGTATCCACATATTAGTGGAGAGATTTGGCATGTGAAAATTATTTATTTAAAAACAACTCAGTTTAATTAGCCGGAACTCTAACCCCGACCCACCCGTCACTGAAAAAATAGATATAACAAGACTAACATTCCAATTTAAAAACTTGCAAACTAGATAGTTAAGCAAAAAAATTTCTCAAAAAGATATACCGTAGTTCTAAACTAAATTAATATACATAAAGAGGTTTAAAAATACAATGTTTTGTGCCTCTTTTAAGGTATTGTTATGTGTATTCGTTAATATTGATAGGATAAATGTAGATTTTATTCAATGTTCACACAAATATAGAGTGGCCAGAATGTATATACTTACACGTGTTCATAGATAATTTGGATGGATTTTTAAATGTTTGGTATATCCATCTTTATTTGTGTTAACTATTTTGAATTCATTAATTCTATTTATTGTATTATTTTGCAGTATGCTCTATAAATAGTTAAATGAAATAAAAACCTTGGCGTGTAGTTATTTTAGGATGAAAATAGTTTTGCTCCTTAGTTGAGATAAATAAAAAAAGTACATAAGACTATAAGAGAATGTGAAATTTCTATCGTGACGAATTACAGAGAATTGCACTTTAACCAACATATTTTGTCTTCCTCTATTATTATCAACCGGAAAACAGAACAAAGTTTAGTCTTGGGACCGTCAGTGCTTGTAATGTCACATTTAACCGTCACCTTTATCTCTCATTTATCATCCTCTTGCTCTTTTAGTCCTCTCTCTCTCTCACACACATACACATACACATACATACACTTATGCCTTTACACTTTTAATCATATTATTCATCCCCATTTGTAATTCTCTTTAGCTTCAAACATGTTCGAGAAAGAGTCGAGCATACAGATTTTGGTTCAGATCCCGGTTGGATAGAAAAAACATTTTCATGGGATGATTCGATAGTAGAGGCAGATACCTCAGTCTTTATTATGATTGTTGTTGACCGTAATGTAAGGGTTCGAATCATGGCTGAGGGCAAAATGAGTGGCTACCTAAATATTATTTTCCATTGTGGTCTCCACGTGAATGTAAGTATTTTTCCTTTTGAAGCTCTCCAAATTATTTCTGTTTGAGTTAAATTGCTAGTAAAATTAGTGCTAAAAGTACAAATGACCTGTACTTGGAGTAGGTGTCAAGAGTATAGTTTGTCGGTAGTGGGAAGATCGGCCAGGCATATCGAGATTTGATTTTCTAAATGTTTCCCACTCTACCTCCACACAAATGAAGGTACTTCTCCTAATCCTATCTTTGTCATCACTATTTCACTATTTTAATTAATATATATGCCAATACACAGAACGGAGGAGTAAAGAAAAAAAAATAGTACATAAAGAAAAGGTGAGGCCTTAGCTTTTAATAGATCACTATAAAAAGGGTCTAAGTCGCTAATACTCTCCTTCCAAAATATAATATCCTGGGGAAATATTGTGAAACAATTGTTAATTCATGATAATAATAATCTAATCAAATGTCACGTCTGGACTAGATCACTTGTAAAGCAGTTTGGGAAAGATTAGCTGGTACTAATGTACTGTTGCCCAGGGGATGCCCGAATGTAGTGATAAAACATCCTTTCCGTGGAGGCTCTTTCCAAGTTCCTATGAGATGAGGTGATGGTGATAGTGAGTATGAAGGTTTGGAACCAGTAGAAACTGTTAAACCTAAATTAAACCTAACTATCCAGACCCTGTTGACCGTTGGGGTAACTCCCCTTTCGGTAAAAACACCCAAGGTATCGGTTGGCAATCAAACACGAGACTCCTATGCTCATAGCCAGATGAACTGACCACCACACCACGGATCAGGATGTAAATTCATAAATAAAATGTTTGTCACTAATTTTCCTATTGTATTGATTTAGTTCCTGTGTTTATGTTATCTGGACCATACAATGTATAATTTCTAAATAAAATATATAGTAAGCACATACAAACTAGCTTCATATTACACAAAAAACACAATATAACATTTGCAAATTTACAACCAGAAATTTGAATACAAGGTTAACATACCATAACCAGCTTTGGTGTCCCCATGGTCTAAGGCGTTACTGTCATGTTAAACTAGATAGCCTATGAGAGGGAGATCGGAATTCGACTCGCTATCGGATGAACTAAGTAAGAGTGGCTTTTCCAAAATGGTTTTCTACTTCTCATATACGAAAATGTGTGTACACTTTCTCTGAATCTAACCTTCATCATCCTTAACTCATTAGCGTTAGAAGTACCTGTGCGTATAGCCTTCTCCGATAGTAAGACGTGCTAGAAAAAATTACGAAAAATAGGCCTACCTAGATATTAAATTATTTTTAATACATTGGTATTAAGCTACAGTCCGATATATCAGAAGTCGATATAATTAATTATTTGTTGAGTTTAAATATAACAGGTCTTCAATATTATGTGTATTAGAGCTTTAATTTTGGGATTAAGATTTTTATAAGTAATGGTATGCATATCTACAATAAACATATTTAGACTGTGATTCTATTTTCAAAGATAAGATGAACCTTAACGGTTTTCTCAAGTACTGATCCCTTCTCTTTTCTTTTTTTATATCATTTTTTCTCACATTAACAAAACATATCTGTCATCTTCATGCATTAGCCTACCTTAAAAAGTTGGAGGATATAATATTTGACAGAATAGCAGCAGACGTCTCAGCCATTAGAGTAGTTCATGTCATCCATTTCTTCTAAACTTTTTTATACTTTGCCGTAAAACTTACTTTCAAGAAAAATATGTCACGGTTTTACGTAAGACTTTTTATGGAATTTTATTTTTATTATTTCGTACAGTAAAAAAATTTGAATGTGATAACTAAGTAGGGGCTTTTCAACTTGGATAGTTTATCATTATTACTTGTATTTGTAGACCTAATTATAATGACAGATGATTTTTCAACAATATCCAGCTATGACTCGCTTCAGTGGTCACATAGTTTGAGGCATATCTATCCCAATAGATTGAATTGCCAGTTATGGGGAGATCGGAGTTTTAATCCTGGTGGGGCGTTCAGAGATTATTCTTTCCTAAATTGTTTCCCAATATAAATCCAAGCAAACTCTTGTACATTTTCTTGATTCAACTTTATTCACTTATTCGACTTTGATTCAACAATATGACCCAAAAGTGTAAATTTCTAAATTTCACCCCCAGCCTCCCTATTAACAACTTCATTATTTTAAAATTAAGAGTTTTCAACGTTTCTTTTCTGAACCGACATATTATATCATCACATGACTTATAGGTTAAATTGACTTAATAACAAACACTCCCCCTGGTCCGTCTATAATCTCCGTGAAGTCCTAATGCCACCAAATAACAATTCTTCTACTCTCCCGGGAATTGAACCCCGAATTCCTTACTTGGCAGGCAGACACGCTATCGATTGTTGGAATAGCTGCAGTAGTGCGACGCTGGTACAAATTCTTCGGATCCCTTGGTCACATCTGTGCGTAACGTTATTGATTGCTTCGCGAAATAGGTCCTGTAGTTCCTTGTTCTGTCCCCAGAAATATTCACGGGTGGACAACGTGCCCCATGCAGCTGCAGTCAAAGGTGAACATTTTCCGGGAAATTTTAAATCGGAACATCTTTTGGGAAATGTTCACCAGTAGTGACTTGGCGGGGTTGAGTTATAGAGGTGGCACCTAGAGTCTATTACAAATACATCAATCAGATCTTGTGTTAAGATACGAGTGGATTGATAAGGAGGGGGTGATATCAGGGGCATGGTGATTTGGGGGAGAAAATATTGTTTGAAAATACTCTGGACCACCTTAAAATTAATTTAATTAGCTTATTGATGATAAAATTATTAAAGTATGAACATAACGGATCAAAAGAGGATCGCAGTCATTCGTTTATTTACTAACAAACACCTCCACCACGCCCACCATTACTACTACTAATACTAATACTACTACTACTAATAATAATGATGATGATGATGATGATGATAATCATAATAATTGAAAACCTTTCATAGCGGTAAATCTTAAGGAAAAATATAGGGTACAATTTTCCGTCTTACATCTCTGGCTAAATTATTCTCTTTAAACGGCCCTAGGCAATTGATTGATGTTTAAGTTGCTGATGGCTTGAAGTGAAATATCATCACACTGCGGTATTTTCCATGGTAAGTGCAGTTCTGAAACTTATTAAACCACTAAAACCATCCTCAGCTGTCTTATATCTGTCTTTTGTAACCCCATTGAGGTGCACCTGAACGAAAAACAAGGTAAAGCTTGTATTTTTTAGGCAAAATATATTAAATAGTGCTCCAGTGGCTATATTTACTTTAATTCTCAGTGTATAGTAATTTCAAAAATCTTTTTAATAGAATATGTTATTGTCTTTACGTAACCCTCCCAGGACATTTTCTCTTCTTTTTAAACTCTTCGGGTCAAATTCCACGATAGTAATGTCAAAGATATTAACATTTTTGAGAAAAATACGTTAGAAAACTACACCAAATTTATTTACTGCAGCTTTATTTGATCTATTTTAGACAAACAAATTTGTCGTCATAAAAACTGTAAATATATGCCCCTACAATAAAGTTCAAAGCTCCTACCTTAAAAGTTTGCCTTATTTGCTTAAGGAAGGTTATATCTATTTCTCTAATTACTATCTTTGATCACAGAAATCAGACTTTTCCCGCCAAGCGTCGGTGATTCTTTATGACTATTTTTAATATAAAATTAATTTTAATTGCGAGGTTTTTTAAAACTATACTAACATATTGATACCTTTCACTTACATTTTAGCGTGAAGCCATATTTTGAAATAGTAAACATAGCCTTAAATAACGTAAGAATTCTAAACATTTTCAACTTGTCTCAGTGCGCCAGTAGGTGGCCTCCTTAAGGATATCTGAAAATTATCTTTGGATAAATCTTACTTAGGGAGGACTAACGGTATTCCTTTTTATATACAGCATGTCCAGAAGCGATCACAATAATTGGCTGGATTTTAATCGCTATCAATTTTACGTTTACGTAACGTTTCCTTTGTTAATGTGTTAAAAATGAGGAGTGAATTTAAGGGAAGTGTACCTGGATCTGCGTTAAGGGAGAGTGGAAAACAAATTAGGAACAATCACCCTCAGTACACCCGACTACTAAATACACACACAAAATTTCTAGATAGAAAATATCGGGACATTTTTTAAATACTTGTTACTTGTTGCATGATTTAAAACGAGCACGTGACCATACATTTTCTCAGAGTAGCATATGTGAGCACAGTTCACATTATTAATCCAGTGGTAAAAACTCAGTTAATAATATAATTTTTTAATTGATCACTTCTTACAATTTTTAATATTTTAAAGAAATTATTTGACTTTAAATGTATTTTATGTAAAGCTCTTAAAAATTAAACATTTAAATTGTCCCTCACATATTACATTGATTTGACTTTCAGCGTAATTTGACCGGCGGATTAACACACGTGGTTTCACCGTAAGCTTTACATGGTTGGTCATGTGTAATCACATGATCCTGGGCTATTTAACATTTCTATCTTATTGGTTACGCTTGTTCTATACACACAGGATGAACCACTTGTGTACGTGATGATTGGGCTGCGGGTCAAATAGGTCCCACAGTCGAGGTAGGTGATATCATACAGTTCCAAACGGTCCTGGCTGTTGAATGTAAACAAGTAATTACGGTCCCACCCACTAGATATCTCTGTCATCAGTTCTCGTTTTCACCTGTTGTTAAGTGCGCTATATAATGTCAAGTGAAATGTTGAACCAACGTGGAAAGCCCATTCGTACTTTTCTTAACTTTAAATTTTGATTTGATAAGTTCCTGGCAAATATCGTTGAGAGAGATAGAGCTTGTAGATCCTCTCTGACAGTTTCACCAGAGGGTGCAATAATTCTCCCTTCTAGTTCACACGACCATAGCACCTACAATGAATGTATACTGAACAGACAGTGGATGAGCTACGAGTTGAAGAGATAACCTGCCGAGGTCATGCAAGCTCACAAGTATAATAACTGCCCATGCTGTATTAAGAGAGAATGACGTCACCATGCTAACCTCAAATGATGTGGGACTAATTCGAAAATGTATGTATAATTCTAGGGCAAGTGCGTTGTCAAAATTGTCTAATAATACCGATGAGGTCTACGCAGCACCTAAGAAAATGACTCAACGAACGTTGGAGATAACTTCCTTTTTATCAATGACCCGTCTACACACATATTTGCTTTCGAAATGAGAATTAACCTTGGATTTCTCATGAAAGTACAAGGCATGTTTGTGGATGAAGCCCTTAAAAGTGGCCCTAAGCAGTTCAAACAGATATTTTCAATACGTGGCTTGGAGAGCAACCTGTATCGTACACTCATTGTATTCTTTCTCCTCGGTAACACTACTGCTATGTATAATGAATCATTGCAATCTTTAATGGCTGAATACAACAAACTTCTTCATTGATTTTGAAAAAAAAAAGCATTCACGACGCTGTAAACAAGGTTTGAACACCAAATTATTGTAAAGGCTGTCGATTGTACTTGACACAAAGATAGTACATTTGACATTCACACCATTAGTTTGGGCTGAGTATTCTGCGTCAAACACGATAAAAACCCACGCTGTGGATTCCTTTAACTCAAAACTGAAAGGTATATTTTACTCAAGTCACCCTAATATTGCTATTCTAGCTGACGCCTTTAAAGACATCATGTGACACACACGTCCATAGTATACTACGTCCTGAAGGAGGAATTTATTCAAAAATACATGAACAAACTAGAAGCAGGAGAATACATTCGTTGAACTTTGTTCAGGAAGTGAGCAAAAAAGTTATTCCCCAAAAACATCAAGTATAAGAAATTTAAATTTCGGTGATTTTGACGATGGTTTTGTGATTTGATTTGACTGTGACTATATATTTTGTAATGTATTACACTACCTTATATTAAACTATTCCATTATTCTATATTTATCCATGGGACTTATTTTAGGACCAATTTGTAATCCTTTGCGGGACTGACTAGGGATGTTCGCTAAAATCCGTAGGAGCTATTTAAATTGAAATAACGCAAATGGGACCGATTTGACGAACAGACAATGACTGGAAGTTCGTAGGATACGCTTGGCTCTGTGATATTTTATTGTAAAACCAACTGTACGTAGATCAACTGATCTAATACCAATAATAATGATTATAGGGAAAAGGCATATACTGACTGATGGCCCAATTGGGATGATAATAAAATGTTCGTAAAACCAACCGTTTACAAGAAAATAATTTTAAGACAAATTGTTTGGAAGACAAACCATACCTTTAACTAATATTTTTTGCATCGAGTCTCACTACTTGCTCGGACTATAAGCATATGTACCAATTACTGTGTGTTAGGGATAGTAATTGTTCAATCTAGAGGACGTGTGCCAGCACCTGTGTGGAAATCGAAACCAGAAAACTACCCTAAGCACACCTGGCCGTGATTAAAACCCAAATCTCCCCGTCATCAACAGCCTAATCTATTATGATAGTGACGTCTTAGACCATGTGGCCACTGAAGTGGGTAAACCAACTGTTCATAAGTAAAAATGTGTGTAAATCGACTTACTGAAATATTCCACAGTCGAAACCTTTAGTAAAATATTTATATAGACATTTCTTCCCTTTCTTGTGATTAGAACTCATCTAATAAGTATTTGTAAATCCAAACAGGTACTGTGCTTTTTTACGATTAAAGTGGAGTTTAAGTCAATATGAATGATTGCTGGACTTGGTTGTGTTTTAGTGCTTAAACTCGGTCGCTACATTTATTTTAATGCAAAAATATAGACCCGCTAATCTTTTCCAGAGCAGTAAGTGTGTCCCGTCTTTAGTATACGTTCTTCATTACAGAGGCGAAGAAAGCAGACCTGATTAGGGAATATTACGGTAACTCTATCTAAACATAGTTTGACTTACGAGCAAATAGTTTTACGCACAGATGGCTTAAAGTTAGTCTTAAGAACAATTTTGTCTAACTCGTAGTTGGTTCTTTGCACAGCTGGGCTTGTAAACGGTTGGTCAAAACACAGTTGGTTTTATAATAAATCAAACCTTATAAACATATTAATAAAAATTATACAATATGGTGGGCAGACGAACAAATACTTTAGTCTATTCTGCTATGGTTCACTAGTGATGGGAAGGTATGTGTTCGAATTCTGGTTAGGTATATTTAGGTGGTTTTATCTATTTACTTGATGGTATCTCACTCTACTTCCACCAAAATGTGGGTATATTTCCTCTCATTTCAACCTCCATCTTCCCTACACTATTAGTAGGGCTTGGGCTTGTTATAATAAGTTTTATTTTATATCCATTATTATTTCCATCTTGTGGTCTGGGTCAGTTTTTTATTCAAGCTATATATTCTCACTACCGGCTGGCTAGGCCTGTCCTAGCTTCATATGTGCTATAATTTATCTTTAGACTAGAAAAGGCACAACATCCAGTACTCGGCCGTTAATTTATCAATTTAAGAGAGTAAGCCCACATTTCACCATTGTCAAATTTCGGCCATGCTGGGAATTGAACCCGGGACCCTTAATTCAGAAGTAAAACACGCTACCCACTTAGCTAAGGTGTTGGACATGTTATAATTAGTGGTTGGAATAAAAACACTTCTTATTCTATTTTTTTAGGTTGCCTTCCATTATATTATACTAGCAGAATTACCAGGCGTTGCTTGTGGTAACTATGCAATCAATTGCATGGTTAACCCTTGCACTACTTTTCTTTGCTACAAAGAAAAAGAAAAAGTCTTCATTTTATTTCTTCCAAACAAATTATAAGTTAATTTCAAAAATATTAAATATTAAATTTCTGGTTTCCAGTTATACATATTCGTGCACAGGGGCTACTAATTTTAAAATGTCAGACCTCTCCGTGCGATAGATATCGTGTAACCCTCATGACATACAAAAAACTCTTCATTTTATTAATATAAGAGAAGATATATAGAGATGTATTTATATATATATATATATATATATATATAAATAAAATTATACATACATACACACATACATACATACATACATACATACATACATACATACATACATA
>CABFWB010006951.1:11150-28606 GCA_902151455.1 Timema bartmani
TACTTGTTTAATGTATTAGTCATAGGGAAAGTGAGGTTCTTATCCCAGCTGGGTGTACTTATGTGTGTTTTCTAAATGAGTTTTCTATTCCCAACATGCAAATACTTATACACCTTCTCTAAATTCTACCTTACTCATGACTACCCCTTAATTTTGTAATCAAGGATAACCCAGGTGGGTGGTAATACGTTATATTCATAGGCCAGAAGTGTAGGAGGACCTTTGTCACACCAAGCCAATAGGGCGCGTGTTACAAAATCGCTTCAAGTGCGATCATTGTTTTAGCTGTTTTTTAGAGAGAGGCAATGGAAGTTGCTAGAACAGCGGTAATTAGCGGGATCTCTCAATGACGCAGCGATTGCCCCTTAACATAGCCACAATCAACAGTCGGAACACGGCTGCGTTGATTTCCCACGAGTTCTCTTTTGCGGAAGGTGAGCCTCTTGTTAAATAGCCGCACTCTGAGTTGACGCATGCGCGCTCAAGCTTTTGTGTAGATGACGCGGTGCGAGGGAGCGGCAAGCTTCATACAGCTAGGGAGGAAAGAGCAGTTATGGCGAGTCTTATATACACACGGACGAAGTTTTGGTCATTTGTTTTTAATATATATTTTTAAATAAATAATGATGGCGGCTATCATAATATAACCAATCAAAAAGCTACTACGAAATATTCGATGAAAATTCCCATGGTCATTGTTTCATTCTTGTTTTGTGAATGGTTAATACTAATTTTCTATAATATTAAATGAATTAAAACTAATCTTCTTAAGTCCATTTGTCCAAACAAAAATTATACGTTTTACTACTTTCTAAAATACAGGGAAAGGATTGTTCAATTTTCTAATGATCTTGTATATTCTTTTTAAGCGTCTGTGTTTAGCATCAATGAAAATAAGGACCAGTGCTACCATAAAATTACGAGCAGGTGTCCCTGTTAGCTGCTCGTTTTGCTAAGTACTGAAATCTGTATTAAATTATGTATAAAAATATCACCCGTATGTAGGCGCAGAACGGTGTCATCTGGTTGAAGAAGGAAAATGTTTTATTTCCAAAATATAGTTTTGACCAGTAACCTCAGAAAAAAAATTACATTTTCTTTTTAATCACAAAGACAACTGTTCAAATAGTTATAACAAATTTCAAATGTTCAAAAATCAGTCAATTGTAAATTTGCCCTAAATAATTTTTTTATAAATAATATCATACTCCTATTTACTATAAGAAATAATTATCAGATAACTATTTTGGATTAAACATTCAAGTTTTTCTCAAATTTGTCATAAGTAACTAACTTTAAATTAAATGATTAAACATAAATATACATGCATTACTATTTCAATGTAAAATAGTCCCCAGATACCAACTGTTTACTTGAATGTTAGTTTGTTACCACAGAGTCTTAATACCCGTCCAGACTACATGCATTTTAACATAATATGCTAGTAGGGTAGAAACCAATAAGATAGAAATTTTAGAATAAGTGTATCCACATTTACGTAGAGGGATTGAAAAAAACCATTCAGGAAGAAACAACTTTGGCACACTCTGGCAGGATTCAAACACCGACTTCCCAATCACCGGAAAATCAGATTAGATGAATCTAAATAATGTGAGTCATACATATTTATTGAGATCTGTTATAACCATTTGGTCTAATTTTTACTTTACGTTTTACTTTATGATATATATTAATTTAAAAAGATGGTAGTCTAAATATGGTAGACGAGTTTAGAACTCTCTTGGAAACGGGAATAAAAATAAAACAGTCAAAAGTAGGTCCCTAGCTACCTCTAATCAGCTTTCAGCCACCAACAACTCAAACTTTTTAAAGTTTCTAAAAAAAAGCTTAATTAACAAAAATCTTTGTAGCGAGTATCTCCATAAATGCGACCTCCAACAAAGACAAAACGAATTAATTCCAATTAATAATCCCTGACAAAATAAAAACTGATTTAATTTTTTTTTAATTATGTAATTTTTTATAAGGAGTAGAAATTCCCTTGGGGATTAATTATTTTATATGACTAGAATTATTTACTGGGCTAACCTTAAAGGGGAAAGAATATCCATGTTTCACAAAATTACGACCGAATCGCTTAGTTCACCGCATTTCCAGATTCAGGTAGAACGGGGGGAAAAATAGTAAAATATAAAAGGAGGAAAAATAAATAAATTAATAAGTATATTAAAATACCTGTTATAATTTTATTTTCTATTTATTTTTCCCCTGCTTTTTACTACTCTTCTAGGCTATTGGTAGTTTTATTCTGTTAATGTTAATTTTATTTTATTTATTTGAGGTACATTTAACGTGCACTTTCTGAGGTGACTGATCATATCAGCACATGTCTTATAAAACAACTTAAATCTAAAATATACACAATATCCATCTTCCATCCATTAATTCATTAGTATGAAGATGGAAACCCATATTTCACCAATGATAAATTTTTCAGCCATGCCTGGAATCGAATTCGGGATCCTTTGCTCTGTATCAAGACACGCTACCAACTGAGCTAAGGTATCGATATTTCTTTTAATGGAATAGGGATTAAAAAGTTATAAATCATGCTAAATATGCTTGGAAAAACTATCTCAACAAACCCAGCCAAGATTAAAACCCGGAACTCCAAATCACCAGCAAACCAGACTAGATGAAATTAACACAAATATTTTCAAATTGGGGTCCACAAAGTTGATACAGGGGGACCGAGAGCTTGTCTAAGAAATCCTTGACATTCCTAGTGGTTTTTTAATATTCTCTAAATTTCAGTGATATTTTAAAGTCACATGAGCAATACATTTCTCACAATAAATGTCAGTGATTATAACTGTACTGATATAATAAATATAATTTCATTTCATTTTTACTGTAGATTTTTTACATTCATTTAAAAAATTAATGTGACTAAAAATGTACAAATATAATAACAATATTTGACTTATTTTCATTAGCACTGTTGGCCGAGTTATTTTTATATTTAAAATAGTTATTATGAATAAATATTATCATGACTAAAATAATTACTATGACTAATTTTTCATCATAATATACTTTACATACATGATTATCATTTAGTTGTAATCATTTATCCTATAGCAAAGGGTTTGCTAATCAGCTGTTCCATAGTTAGAGGTTCCACGTGATTAAGAAATTTGAGAACTACCGGACTAACATTTTGTCCGCATGCCCCCACCAATGTGTGTTTTATATAATAATTATTACTATACTAGCTGAGTCGATGACGCGTATTTCCACTGAATGTAGAGTTCTGTCTAAGATTCCCAGAGTTACATAAAAATGCTATATTGATTAAATTGGGGCTCCCATTTTACAAGAATGATTTTATTTCTGGGGGGCTGGGCTGTATGTTTTTACTAGTTAGTTTAATTTGCAAGTCATGAATTGATATTATTAGTTGACTCAGAAATGGATGGTTAAATACTCATTGTAGTAGTAATAAATTGTTTATGTGCTGACACTAAAGCGTTCCCAAGTCTTTGTGGGTGTCTCATCCCACGGAAATAGGTATTACATCTCCAACCTGACGTCACATAGTAGCCCAGTATTTTATAATATAATTTAGAAAACTCTGGGATTGATACTAGTGAAACTATTTAATCATATTTAAAAATTAAAAATGCTTATTTGAGAATACAAAAATATTTCACCAATGCAAATTTAATAGTTGTTGATCTAAAAACTCAGAAAACCTAATTACGATGGGATTTTTGGCTTTAGATTTATCTTGTACTTAATATCACGGTTAATTGGTGGGAAAATGGGTTATAAAGGTTATAGAGAACAAAGTTAATAATAAGTCGTGTCTAAAATAGTATAGTTTTTTTGTGTGCTTCGTGTCTTACCACCCATTCGGGTTATTTGCATATTCACACTAAATTATAATCGGAAGAAAAAGGTAGAATTTAGGGAAAGCGTACCAACCTTTTTGTGGAAGGGAAGGGTAAAAGCTCTTTTAAAAATATTTCCTCTATAAACCCAGCCAGTAATCTAATCCTGACCTTCCTGTGACTGGCAATACGTTATATTGCGAGAGCGACTGCTTAGATTTGACCATTATTTCACTGATTAGGGTATAGCATAGTTGCTTATTTGTTTTTATTTTCGTCTTTCAAACCAAATATTAGTAGTTATCTACAAGAGGGTTGATAATTAACTGCTAGGTGTGATGCTATAGTAGAGTAGTGCTGTGTTTAGAAAAACAGTGAGTATTTTTCAGGAAAATCAAATATCCAGATTACGTGATAGATTATAACAATAATATTGCACGTCTATGCTTGCTACTTCAGTCTTAGCCAGTAGTGGAAAGATTAGCTAGTTCTAATGTACCCTTGCCCAGGTTAAGACAGATAGTACTAATAGTACATCCTTTCCATTTCCCCATAAGATGAGATTATGATGATAGCGAGTATGAGGGTGTGAAACCAGAGGAAACTCTTAATCCTAACGTAAGCCTAGTTAACCAACTCCTGGTGAGCATTGGGGTAATTTCCCGTTCAAGAAAAATACACAAGGGATCGCCCGGGAATTGAACCCGGGATCCCTAGGCTTGTATCCAGGAGCACTGAACACTACACCACTGGGTCAGTTGGTTATTTGATAGATAATGAGATGTATCTGCAATAAAGATACATTGTCTGACATTGTAAAATATTATTTGTAATAAAATATGATAATTTTTTTCCTTTAATTAACAGCTATTTGTTTGTATGTTGAAACCCAAACCGGTGGTCCCACAGTTTACAGCGTAGGACTTGCAATCATTTGGATTTATGGTAACTATATGGTTGAGGGTGGTTTTTCAAAAGATTCCTACCATGCTACTGTAGGTGCAATTAAATGAAAAATCCTTTGTCACTATTCATTATATTAAGACCTTAGTAACCCTTATATATATTATATGACTATAAGTATTTTATACCTTGAAAACGTGTTTTTATTTTGACTCTAGCCCTTAAATTAAGAGTAGTTTACCAATAAATGATTTATTTGAATTACAAATTTTTCAAAAATGCGTTTTTAACTATTTAGTTTAAAATTGATAACTTTCAAATAAGACTGTATTTTTTGTTTTTGGGTAAAAATTATTTTAATAAAGTTTACTGACGAGTGATTTTTCAAAATTAGAACTATTTCTAAAAATACTTTAATGATCATGTTTAAAATGAATATAAAATAAAACTGTTTACTTGGTTTTGGGTAAGAAATTTGTTTAAGGTTAATATGCTAACTAAAGATTTTTAATTTGAATCATTTAAAATATTTCTTAAGGGATTTGGTTCAGAATTAGTGTCTGGGAGAATTTTACAATATACATGATTTTTTATTGTGGCTTTCTTTTAAAAAAACATTTGATAGTGATTTACAGATAAAATATTCTTGAATTTAAAAGAATATATATATATAGTGATTTTGTTCAAAATCGTAATCTGGTTTCTATTTTACATGATAAATAATAACATATGTTTATTTTTGTTGAATATTTTAATTTTAATTTTTTAATTTTTACAATATATAATATATATAGATATATATTGGGGTTGAATTAAAAATAGTGGAATTTTTATCATTTTAAATTATTTAAACTATTTAAATAAATTTGTTTAAAGTTTATATATGAAGAATGTTTACAGTGATTAACCAAATTATGTGTTTATCTGTCTGAAATAAATCTACTTATGTGTAATTTAGTGAAATATTATTTTCAAAATTTTTATTTCAAGCTATAATACACTGTATGAGAAAGTATTTACAATTGTGTCGTAATCACTTATTTGGATATTATTTGGTCGGGCTCAGCCAGTAGAAAGTCTGTCTACTAAAATAATTTTCCAAGGTTCGATCTTTGTCATGGCTGTAAAAATATAAAAGCTTTCATATATATATATATATATATGTATATATATACACAAAAGTTTTATACATATATATACAAAAGTTATATAGGTATACAAAAGTTGTATGGATATATATATATAAATATAAAAGTTTATATAAATATATAGATGAATATAAAAGTTATATATATATATATATTGTAAAAATAAAAAATATCCTATTTTTATTGATAATGAAAAAATATCCCCAAATATCCCTTTTGAACTAAGCCAGGCCATTTTTGAAAAACGATAGTTCTTCTAAAATTTGTCATAAGTATAATGCCTTTAAGTCGAAATATTCAACAAAAATAAACATATTTTATTATTTATAATTTAAAATAGTACCCAGATACTGATTTTGAACAAAATCACTATAGATCTTTTTAAAAAATTAAAAACATTTCAAGAATCTTTAATATGTAAATCACTATAAAATGGTTTTATTTATAAAAAAGTAACAATAAAAAATTATGTATATTGTAAAATTCTCCCAGACACTAATTCTGAACCAAATCCCTTAAGAAATATTTTTAAAATTTCAAATTAAAAACTGTAACCAGCAGATTACCCTTAAACAAATTTCTTACCTAAAACCAAGTAAACAATTTTATTTAAGAGATATACATTTTAAACAAGCTAATTAAAGTATTTTTAGAAATAGTTTTCGAAAATCACAAGCAAATATCCACCCAAAATCAAATATACAGTGTTATTTGAAAGTTATCCATTTTAAACGAAATAAATATAGCCATTTAAAAAAAATGTGTAATTCAAATAAATCATTTATCGGTAAACTACCCTTAATTTAAGGGCTGAGGTCATAATAAAAACACGTTCTCAAGGTATAGAGTACTTATAGTCATATAATATATAAATATAATATTTGACCAAAATATATGAAGACGTTTCAGATCTGTGGCCAGGGATAGATTGACAGACACACATACAGACACACATACAGACATCATTGTAAAATCCACTTTTTTGGGTTTGGGGACATATAAAACGTAAGTACTCATCATAATTTCGAGGTCGAAAATGTTCACTACTATTATATCCTTAGATGAGAAAGTAAAAATTGAATTGTTACTACTCACTGACTTAGTAACAGGATGTTGCTTAGTTTTCCATCGCTTCCCATCGTGTATATGTGTTTGTCACAGCATCCTAATATCCTCACAAGCACATACTTGATTATAGCGGAATAGTACGATGGCAGTCACTAAGCTTTACACCTCAACCCCCTCCAGCCCGGCGAGGTTGTCGTTATTATGCAAATGGCGGTGTTGGTATCACCAGCTACAGACTCTGCCGAGGGATATTACACTTTGACGGATGTTTGCTTTATTGTTGCCGTTTGATAAGGAGATGAAGGAGACAGCAGTACAAGATACATTACTCCCCTCTAGTTATATATGTTATATTGCGTGTAATTACATCTTACATTAGCAACCTTACTACCCATCTTTGTTGTAGAGGAGGGACGGATGAGTGAGAGTTTCCATCAATAACATAACAAAGGTTCGTCAACAATAAGGTCATGACACGGATCTAGATTCATCCACAACAAGGTAATAACAAGAATCAAAGTTCTTCTACAACAAAATCCTGCACAAATAAATGTTCTTCTACAACGTAGTCTTGACAAGAATAAAGTTTCGTTTACAATACTAAGGTTCGTCTACTAAAAGGTCATAACTTGAATCTAGTTGTCAAATACGCCATGCTATTTTTCTCACTTTTTGTAGGCGGATGATAGTAGCTGTACTCTTATAGAAGCCTTCACTAATATTCCTTGAAATACTACATCACATTAACACGGAACTAAGTCTATGATACTAAGACGTAGCGCAAAGATAAAAGGTCAAGGCTTATTGTTTGGATTACATTTTATTGGTGCTATTCAACGAATACTTGATGAATACAAGCTATAAAACTTTCACTTACAAACCAACCAATTCTAGTAACTTACACTAAACATCAAATACTAAAATGCAGGAAAATTAAGTTCCTAAAAATATATAGATTCCGTTTACCCTTAATGCTACTTATCCTAAAAACTATACCATAGTGTAGTAATGCAAGGTAAGCTTGCTATCTTACAGGGTAAATGAAGGTCTCGTCAAATAAAACGATATCTTTCTTTATTTCGGGGCCTTGACACAATCTAAACGGAATTAGCTTTTGACTGCTAGATTCCTAAACAGTAAAAATTCTTAATATAGCCTGTTTTTATAACACATAATTATTAAAAATATGATCTTACTGATCACATAAATAAGAAAACTAATAATTCTATTTTAATAGATTCAAATGGAATTGAAACAATTTATATCTGGTTTATGATTTTATGAAATACAAATAAAATTGTTAAAAAAAAGGCTCTCTGATAAATTATATCTAGATGATTTTATTTTTAAACATTGCTCGTCCCTATGTTTAAATATACCATCTCTGTCATCTGGTGGTCAGAGTTCCTAGCTACAAATACAGAGGTCCGGGTTCGATCCCCAGCGATTATAGATTTTCGATTAAGTGGTGGGTCTGGAACGGGGTCAAGCTTAACCTTGTGATGACAATTTAGGCACTACTTGAACAAATAAGTAGCTGCTCCAGTGTAGAAAACTGAAATTAACGGGCACAGGGTTTGTTTTACCGGCCACATTATACCCTCTATCCACAAATGTTGGCAATATCTTCGACAACATGCAACGTCCGCTTGGTTGGTATCGCTCGCTTGCGGGCTGAAGCCATCGAGCTTCTTTTATGTCTAAATGGCTTAACTGCTCGACAGCAAGTCTAGGGAGTCCCAGTTCGATTCCTAGAGGTTCTGATGACGATATCTACTTGGTATAATATCAAATTAGTAATTAATAAGGTGAGTAATATTAGGCGTTACGTTCTAAGTTAGTTTGTAAGTTTTCTGTTAAACAATTAAACAACAAAAAGATACCTCAATAAACATATTTTTTAAAAGATTCGCGATTACATAGGGCTATTGTAATTGTAGCGTTAGCCACTATAACTACGACACAACTTCATCTCGTCAAGCTTCGGCCCGATTTCGCAATACCACTCCAGCACGTGTTGACTGATAGCCTGCCTTGGCTATTGCTGTTTGACCCAACGACTCCTAGTGGCGAATCAGGCAAAATAGGCCCCCTACATATGTTTACATAGATTATAAGGAGATGTTTTGGAATCTAGGTTTCTCATTGGTCCTTCATAGCTCACACAAGCATTCATTGTTTTCGAGTCATTGAAATGTTTTTTGGCTACGGTAGGTCTATATATAAGGGTAGCTTGGGTTACTTGAGCACTCTTGGTTTAACATGGATAGGAACTGCGCTGTGCTCTGGTATCCTCATTACTTTTCTTTCGAACTTAAAAATATCTCATATTAATTTATTGATTTTTTACATTTCAAAATTCCCTCTTGATTTTATACTCACTACCCTTCTGGTCATTCTATATAATTAAAGTTGCTAAAATTTATTTAAATTGTAAATATCTAACACAAATTTTGTTTGATTTCGTTTATATAACAAATTTTGGTACTTTCAATGCTCGTATATTTCTTGCTCTTCGTTTAGAATATTCCTTGTTTATTTTTAACTCAACCACTCTGGATTCAATTGCACATTATAGTCGTTGATTAATTTAAATACATTTTATCTAAAAACTTTAAATAAATTAAATATATTACTTAGGTTTCGTTCATATAACTAATGCTTTGAAGATTTCTTGTTTTAAATTTAACTAGGCCTGTGGGTCTAGATTACTAGGAGTAGGTATTCATCAATCTGACCAAGTTAAATTTGGATTATTGAAATGATTTACTTTTTTCTTTATTTCTGTTTTTCAATATTGATTACTCCCTTGTGTGTATATGCTGGAACCATGTTCATTCGCTAAACAGATGCTCTATATTTATACGACTGGATAGTTGTATGTTCGCCCAAAGCCATTGTATGATTTTCCTTTGTAAATATATAAGTTGTTTTCTTATTGAATAGAATATTACTGTCCCACTGAATAGATATATTGTTTCATATTGCGGTAGATAATATTTGTTTAGATTGGAAATCTACTATTAGATATGTGGACGGGAAGTTTACTGAGTACCCGAAATGGAAACGGACTATAAATTAACTAACAGTCAATATAAGAACAACAGTATCAAGTATGCAACCAGCCCCGTGGTGTAGTAAGTCAATATACCTGGCTACATCCCTAGGGGTTCCGGGTTCGATCCTGGCTCGTACTTTGTGTATTTTTCCCTTAAGGGGAATGATCCCAACGGTCACCAGGGTTTGGTTAGTTCGGTCTAAGTTAGGTTAGGACTAACACCATATCCACAACATTATAATAACTATCATCTCACTGAGGATGAGACGTGTATACAACCTCCACAGGTGTACCCTGGTAACGTTCACCTGGTAACGTTCTGTTCCACCAGAGTGGATAGCAGTCTACACACAAGGGGCTGAACCTGGATGTAAAGTCCCTACCGGTCATACATGCCATACGATAATTAGGAAAAAAAATAGGTATGTACTACCTAGGTAAGATAAATTATCCACACACAAAATATAATAATATTACTCACAGCAGGAAACAAATCTGGGTCCAACCACGTCATGTCTAGTATTATTAGGGTACTTTACAAACATGACTTATAAACTAGCACAACTTAGAATAATACACTTAATGTGGGGCGCAAGGAACTCGAGAAAGAACAGTGTTTTTGAAGTTTTTGTGCCTAGACTTTTCTTGCCAAAATAAATAAAATATTGCTTCAGTAAAAAAAAAAAAGTTTAATTTTATTTTCATGGTGATACAACAGCTCTTTAATATTTGTTATAAATACTGCGCCATTAGAGGAAAAACGTTTTAAATGAAAGTAAAAATTTGTCACTAAATTCAAATAAATCCTTGACAGATATTCAAGAAATGTTCTTATCACCATGATAAGAAAATTAAATTCTATGGTTGTACTGAAGCAATATTTGATTTATTTTGACAAAAAAAGTTTTGATATAAAAACTGCAAAAAACACTAACCTCTTCTAGCATCCCCTAAATCCCCACCTTGAGACTAGGTCACCCAATCATATCAATATAACTAAAATAACTGGCTAGAAGGGTAAACTGTAACACAAATATTATATTCCAAAGCCCGATAAGGGTTAGAAACAGGTTCTCTAGACTTCTTCTAAGCCTTCCTTACAACTCATTCATGCGAAAAGGTGATAAGGGGTACTGGATCGTAACATTATCACCT
The DNA here is from genome assembly GCA_902151455.1 of Timema bartmani. NCBI lineage: Eukaryota > Metazoa > Arthropoda > Insecta > Phasmatodea > Timematidae > Timema > Timema bartmani. The sequence continues at coordinate 22,337 of CABFWB010006951.1, forward strand.
AATTAAGCTTCATTATACCCAACGAGCGGGACTAGAATCCATTTCAAAGTCTCGTTACACCCTTTTCCACGTGACTCTGCGCCCGTTTCAAGGAGGAATACCGTCGGCTCAGTACCATCAGATGAATCTCGTCGAGATAACAGGAGAGTTTAGCGCAAGTAGGGTTAAATAGGGCCCGGCTACTGGAACACTCAGAATTTCAATGTTTCTAGTCCATGGAATAGCGGTAACTGGATGTTAGAATCGATGAGGAGTTCGATCGTGTCTGCATGTTCATCGATCCAAACTTTTTATCGGGTTATACGTATTTATGATAATTAATCTAATTGATTAGGGATTAGGTGGGGAGCACTTTAAAGATAATCTATAAGCATTTTCATGGAAGGAGAGTGGGAAACCATTTAGGAAAAACCACCCTGAGTATAGCCTACCGAGATTCGGATCCTAATCTCCCAGTCTTTAGTAGGCCAATCTAATATGAGTATGACAACGCCTTAGACCATTCAGCCACTGAAACGAATTATTTTTATTAGTTTGAGCTTTTATATCAGTCATAAATAGATTAAATAATTAATTTTCATAGCCATATCTTACTACCCATCCATAACATAAGCATTCAAATTAAGTTATCTGTGTAGAGAGGAGAAAGGAAATGTGTAGTAAAAATGCGTCCGCCTTTCCTAGAGGGTGAGTGAGAAACTTTTCAGGGAAAAAAAAACACTTTCAATAGCTAAATGTTCCTCATCATCGTATGAATAAAACTAAGCAAAAATAGGTTTTTATATATTTAGTTAGCTCTTAAGTTGACAGAAGAAATAACTAAAATCTGCACAGAAAAGGAACCAATAGAGTTGGGAGCAAGGTATGTATCTAGTTTCAACATTTTGTTTTTATTTAAATTGAGATTCACTCAAAACTTTTTAGATTTGATCTAATACAATTTTAGCTTTAAAGATGTAACAAACAAATATGTTACATTTTCGTTACTAAACATAAACTAACTTCCAACTTTTGACCTGACAGAATAACATCATTAGTGAGATAAAAAAACAGACATATTAGAAGATAAAATAATAACTGAACTAATCAGTGCATGCTCGAGCTAATACAGATAATCCTGTTGGAACTAGAACCACAACCTTCTCATCATGGACAAACCAGTCTAGACAAGTCTGACGTTTAATCTGCGTGCCCAACTGGGTGGGTAGTTTCCTATCGCTCCATTTGGAAAATAAGTCACTTTTATTAATTATCGTTAGTAGACTTCATTTTCCAAGGTGACTAATCTACAGTAAGTATATACATACATATATATATACATAAAATACAGTATTTATTTGTTTAGTATCGCATCTTATTAATAATATTGTAATACACATATTATGTACTAATTACGATAGTGAGCTAGGGATAAGGAAGGTTGCATTTAGAGGAAGTACACCTGCATTTGCGTGTAGATAGAGAGAAAAAACATTTTTGAAAACCACCCTCAGTACATTCACCCGGGATTGAAACACCAATTTCCCTGTCATCACCATTCCAGTATATTACTAGAGTGACACCTTAAACCATGCGGCCACCTAAGTGGGTTGTTTGTTTTCGTTTGTAAGCCTAATACTAGCCTTAATAGCGGCTTAGTCTAAAAGATTAAAGATGACGAAGGTATATTAGGGAAAATACGTCCGTTATTCTAGCTGCTGGTGTTTAAATTACTAAATGTTTGTGTTCTAAGGCATAATGTAAAGACAACTATCTTATATTAGGTTAGTTTGTAGGATGTGTGTTATATAATGTATATGTTTATAAAGCTAACGTTAAATATCTCAATAAATAAATATAAATTATATTGAATGTATAAAAAAAACTTGTTCCGGTGGATTAGTGGTTCAAGGCACTAGACTATCTATGCACTCAGTCAACATTCATGGGTAGGTCGGTTGCATTGGGGAAGGCAGTCTTCCATATTTGCTATATTAATGTGTTTTTATAATTCTCTTGTCTCGTTAATTATGATATAGTTTCTCTGAATTATCTTTCTTGGTTCTACGCCTTAGATCAATTTATTAGTAAAATTGAGGTTAAATGTATTGTACTAATCTCTATATCTACGTGTACATTAATATGAAGAGATTAGTTTGTGAGTGTGTGAGTTTATTTTATGATTGCAAAAAACTTTAGAACCGCTAAATTTTGACAACATTTTCAATGATGTGTTCTTTATACTCTCAGGATGAACATAGGATACATTTTAGTATATACTGAAGATTGAGTTTATCAACATAGATTGAAATGTATGCCAGATGCATTTTTCGAATCGTTTCGAGTGAATATGTGAGTTTTTATGAAAATACATGCTCGCTTATAATTATATAATTATATGTGCATAATCAATTTGTATAAGATTTGTATACATCTTGTACCATGTAGAAGGTTAACGGGAAGTTTTCAAGCTATGCTCGACGAGATATATCTATAGGAGGATGTACAGTGACGTTAAATTAATACAGTTGATAGATTTTCACATTGAAAGGAGAACTTACGTTAACTATCTAAGTTAGGTAATAACTTTAGAGCTACTTAATCCATTTGGATGAGATTTTTAAATATATATTAAGTAGAATATTTCTGGAAAGTTTTTAAGCTATTGACCGACTTGCTGTGTCTTAGGAGGGCTGAGAAGTGATGATTAAACCAATCTCATTATGGGACCCAGGGATTAACTTTTTTTAATAACAGTTTGAACGTATTTATTTTCACTTTACAATCCATTATAAGCCTAATGTCTTAGACCATGGTACCGCAGTTTAGTACAAAATGTTTACCCAGGCAACGAAAGGATATTTAGAGCTAGTCACAATAAAGGTATGGAAAAGCTTTGGTGCAACACTTCCGATGTTCCTTCCGCCATGCCTCCTTCCTCCCCTCCCGCCTCCTACCATACGCACATACACACACACACACACACACACTCATCAGCACGGTGCACGAATGGTGCCATACAATTACCTCACACGTGTGGCCGAAGCCCACATTACACTTAATACCGTATTAACTTTCCTCTGATTCTAGGCCACCTATTTAGCTTCAGTTTCTGCATTTAACACGCATGCAAATAGTAGTTTAACGCTCGGCTACTTCATTGGCTGGCCTGGCTGATAACTATCCCTTCATTTAAACGGTGAGCAAAGATAATCTATGTGAATACGCTTTTGGGTTATGTAAAGTAGTCAAAGTAGGGGGAGATAGGGAGAGAGAAAGAGAGAGAGAAAGAAAGAGAGAAAGAGAGAAAGAGAGAAAAAGAGAAAGAGAGAAAGAGAGAAAGAGAGAGGGAGAGAAAGAGAGAGAGAGAGTGCAACAGAAAAAGAGACAATTTTTTCACCCATGTTAATATTATTTTATGTATTTATTGTTTAATCGCGTCTTGGCACCCATTTGAGTTATAAGAGTGTATGTATATTGCATATATATATATATATATATCTTTATATAAATACCTTTCCCCACCAAATTGGTAGGCCCTTTCACTCTCGGTCATAGAAATTCTAGTGTGCTGATATAATCAGTAAGTTCATAAATTGCACGTTAAATATCTATAATAAATAAAAATATAGCTATGCATTTGCTAAGATTCCGTATTTGTGGTCGCATGGTCTAATGATTGACTCGTGCAATGGAATAAATTTCCAATTACGGGGAAGTTGGGATTATAACCCTGTTAACGTGAATTAAGAGTGACTTCTCCATGCTTGTTTCCCTTTTCCTCCCAAGCAAATGCGGGTAAATTTTATCTAAATTATAAATTATTTACTCTTACCCCATTAGCTCAGACATATGAATTGCCTGAACAGGTAGTAAGACGTGGTGCACACAAAACAAAATCACACATGTGGTTTGGACAACGGCTTAGTGAAAGCTTCTAAACACCTATTCAGCTGAAACGCTTATTGAAATATAGGCGAAAATAACCTCTTATAGATATGACTTTTTGAAAATGTTGCTCATCCCTTGTATTCGCTATTCGATATGACAGTAATGCATCGGTCAGGTGAAATCCCCTACACGCAAATAATTTCAATCGAGAGGGCACGTTTATCCCTACATACCTGTCACTCCGACCAAACCCTCCTCCCCTCCCATTGATATGTCAATGGTAAAATTATTTACATTTTAATCAGAAAATGAAATAGAGCAGTGGATGTATGAGTGATACCAGATGTATTTTCACTTTGCGAAAAGTTTATTTTAGAACATTTCAATGGCTGGTATGAATTTTGTAGAACTTCTTTTATTTTTTAAATCTTTGTTAATGAGATTAATAGTATTTATAAAAGAGGCTCACTATCACAAAGGGTACTGCCAAAGAAGCCTCCAAGTTAATCTGTCTCATCTGTCTATGTGGTAATAACAGGAACCACTGATGCTACTGGATGGGATACCACCAAGGGATGTAAGAGGTCAATCATCCTGTCCCTCATCATTCCACCCCCTAAGTAACACCCCTAATCATCCTGACCCCTTAATCCCTCACCCTACCTCCTCGCTATAATTAGGCATTCCCCCAACATTCACTCCTCGTCATCCTGACCCTCCTCCACACTACAACCAGACCTCCCCCGGTTATCAACACTCTTCACTTGACCTGTCAGGACTCGTCATCATTAGATCACCGGTGCTCACCTTATCTTTTTCTATCTTCTGAGAATTCGGGTAAACCATTTTAGTGAATTATCTTGCACCATTAAACATGAGGCATTCAGAAGAAACCATGTATAATTTTTATATAAAAGTCAATATTTACAGACAATAGTTGGTAATCCTTCAGTAGTCCTACCTCAACAATTTAGACATTAGCTAGCCTACTATCCCTCATCACTCTTGTTGTCATTAAGCCTAAAACATTCTATATCCCAAAGTTTATAAGAAATATACAGACGGCAATTGGTATTAGCATTTCTCATCAATTTAGAAACATTTAGTGGATTGCAATACAGTCTTTTCCCCAAAAAATAAAACAAAGTTCTTTGCAAACTAGCTCAACACCAGTACCCATGAAGATAATTTAATTTAAAAAGGTAATGCAACTCTGCTTGTTTTATTTTTTTATCGGTTTCTTACCCAACATCTCAACCCACAATATTAAATTAAACATCCTCCACTCCCCCACCCCAACCTGCATATTCCTCACAGTCCAAGATGTTAATGTTTTTCCATTCCTATTCAAGGCTAATGCTGGTAGACTCCATCCACCTAATTCACCTTAAAATAAAGCTCTCAACATATTCAACGCCACAAACAAAGCCTATAACTGTGAGTTTCCCTCTAAAACCACACCCTCTCTGACCCACCCTTACACCATTGCCTTTTTCTGGCCACCCTCTCAACCCCACCACACCCAGAACCCATCACGATAAATTACCATCGTATAGACCCAACCACTATTCCTTCTCCCTAGTAGAATATAGTCGTTGGTATTGTTTCGATCTTTCATTACAGCTATTAACCTACCAGGACGTGTATATTATCCGGCCACCCCCTTTTTGTCAGCCGGAAGAGGATGTTATCCACGCCAAACTGATGCTACGAATCATCATAAGCATGGCGGCTTCGAAGACGACATTGTAAACTCTTCTCCAAGCTTAGATGAGGACATACACCTAAGAATGATATTTTAAGAGCCGCGATGTCGATTGCTCAAGTCAAAACCTATTAATCTTCATAAACATGTCAACTTCCAATAAGGCTATTTGGTCTTCCATAAACCTATAATCATTTATAAAGTTGAGGTCTAATGCCAAGTAAACTCAATTCAATGATGCTGCAAACAGCTTAACCACATTCAACCTTTTAGTGATAAATCCTTATTCTTTAAAAATATAGTATAAAACTATAACTAAGATGACTTAATCAATGCGCACATTATAAACAATAATCACATTTACGATTTATCTTAGAGGAACAATGAACTAGCGTCAAATAAATATTTTTTAATAAATATTAGCATATATTTAATAAACAGCAAACTTCATTAATTGATCTTGTTATGTGTCATCAGCTGGTGAACAATCAACTACTGAGTGAGCCACCAAGACCCACACCCTCAGGATACCTAGTTTATACTATAAATAAAAGGTAGGTTGATTACAAGAGAGTTTATTTTATTTTTTTTATTATATACAACTCGTAGAAAAATGAGAGTGAGACATACTAAGAGTAGTCGAGTGAAAGGTCAACAAGGACAGATAGAAATAATAAATAATGGGGCAAGACCCC
>CABFWB010006952.1:0-10937 GCA_902151455.1 Timema bartmani
GTTAAAAGATATTGTGGTGTGTATTAAATCGTCGAAAAATATCATTTTTACTAGTGTAAATAAAATGTTAGTATTTTTTTTAGTGATTATGTGAAAATTCCAGAAATTTAATTAAATTTCCTGACTTTTCCATGACTTTTCCCTGACCATGCGAATTCCCTGACTTTTCCCTGTTTTCCAGGTTTTCCAGGTCGCTGGACACCCTGTAAACCTATTCTATTACTAGCTAGACTAAAATACCATGTCTGCATTTTTTTTCAATATCTTCCTTACTATTTCCCAGTATAGCTAAATAATCTGCGTATCCTAGTAGCTGCAATGTACCGTTTAATGCCAATATTCTCTACTGTATTGCATTGCCCTGATAGCGTATCCTAGTAGCTGCAATGTACCGTTTAATGCCAATATTCTCTACTGTATTGCATTGCCCTGATAGCGTATTCTAAGGCTTGATTAAAACGCTTCCTTGTTTCAACCCATTATGTATTTCGAAAGTATCAGATAAGTGACTTCCAACCCGTGCCCTGCCATGCGTATCAGTCAAACACATCTCAAATATCTTCACAAGTTTTTTTGCGTATCTCAAATTTAACTAAAGTTTAATTAAGTTTATTTCTTTTAACCGAATCGTAGGTTTTTTTAAATCTATGTATCTGTTAAAATTAAATATAATACAAAATTTGAGGTACTATACAGAGTAAAAATTATATATGAATTAAGAAAAAAGTTGCTAGGATAATTTATGGCCATATGATAGTCTAGTATAGTCTAAAATTATACTCAAATTTGTAAAATTCTCTGACTTTTTCTTTCAACATAAATTCCCTGACAAACGCGTGGCAGCAATGATATACTCCCTCCCTTGTGGTATAGTGGTCAGGGAGGCTGACTCTAGGAGACAGGACACAGGCTAAGGTGGTTCCTGAACGAATTTAAAATGAGCTCACACAGGTAAGCATGCAGACAAAGCTGCTTTAGTCTTGTTTGGGCAAGTTTGCCGGTGACGGGGAGGTCAAAACTAAAATCACGGCCGGATGTGTTGAGGTGTTGTTTCGCCTTAATGTTTTACAGTCTTCCCTCCACGAACGTGAGGGTACATTTTTTCTAAATCCTACCTTCATCATCCCCACTTCACTGATGTAAATATACGGTTAGAACGGGGGAGTAGTAGGACGAGGAGTACAGGTAAAAAATAGTGCGTGTGTTTGTAGCTGCAGCCAGATTTTAAAATTTACCGCTCTCGAGTTTGGGGTGTTTAGTGCTAGTTTTGAGGGTCTTACTACCCACTTGGTTTATACGCCTATGCACTAATTACACTAATGCACTTGGGATTAGGAAGGTTTAATTTAGAGGAAGTGAGCCCGCATTGGCGTGGAGAGAGAGAGAGTGGGAAACCATTTAGGAAAACCACCCTCAGTGCATTCGACCGGGATAAAACCCAGATATCCCCATCTTAGGCAATCTAGTCTATTTTTAGAGTAGCGCCTTAGATAATGCGGCCACCAAACCGAGTGCTAGTATTGATGTTCTAAATTAAATCAGTTTGTAAGTCGGAAAGTGATTTTATTTAAGTCCATGTATTAGTCACTTGATCTAAACTCTTAAGATTAGGGGAAGGTGAGGGTAGTTTAGAAGAATTGCATTCACATTATCTCGGGGAGAGGATAGGGAAAGCTCGCTCACGCACAAACGGCCTGAACTAGGGCTATTATAGCCCTGACCGTCCGACTCGAGAGTCAAGTGCGCGGCCGCTGAGCTTACTCTTGTCCTCGAGTTTTAAGGAGGAGCGTAAACAGAGAACGGTCCCTCGCCATGCATTACAACGTTGATTGAGACACAAGTGGTAAATAGTAGATTGATTGTTAGAGAGTGACGTAGCTCGTACGACCCCACTTCAATTGCTCCTACAGTAAGAGGTGTAGAAGGAGGGGGATATTTAAATGTCCACTGAAGTGTACGTTCAAAGCCTCCTCTAGATCACATGTAGAGATGCAGAAACAAAGATGAAAACACGCATTAATCGGATCTTTGGTGGATAGCACTAAGAAATATTATATATTTAGCAATAAGTAGGGCTGTGGTATCGAAAGAAAAGTATCGGAAGAAAAATATTGATACCGTACTAGTATCGAAAGAAAAGTATCGATAGCAGTAGGTATCGGTATCGACATGATTTAACCATGTTATAGTATATTTAGGTCCATCAAGTCTATGTTATGTGTTGGAACTTGGAAGGTATGATAGATAGGATTGTATAATGGATATTATAAAACGTTTTACTATATCAGTTTCCATAACGGTTAAGAAAATTTAGACGGTGACCTGGTGGTCTAGGGGTAAGGTGTCGGACTTCTGTGCTGAGGGTCCGGGGTTCAATCCTCGGTCCCGGCACAGATTTATCTGATTGCCAAACCCTTCCTTCACCACTGACAAGACGTGTATTAATCACAACTTGTGAATGTGAGGAATGCCAGGCCTCCACCGTGGTTCGGATTCCACGTTAAACTGTAGGTCCTCCATTTCATCTCACAATCACCCTACCATTGCACATTAGCGTAAGTGCGTATAACCCGAACGGGTAGTAAGACGCGGTGCTAATAATAATAATAAAATTTAGCTGATGGAAAGTTATTTAATAGCTAAATAGGATTAGTAATATATTTTTCAATCTATTCTGTACCCTTCTTTAACCATAGTAAACATTTAATCCAAGCATGAGTGGAGATAACAAATAAAGTAATTTCTTTCAATACCGATCCGATATAAGAATGTGAGTACTGGTATCAGTAAATGTATCTGAAATTAGTATAGTAAAAAATACTAGTATCGAAAGGAAAATATCAATATTGGTAAAGTATCGATACTTTTTTCACATCCCTGGCAATAGGCCCTATATTTTTTTACTCCACGTCTTACAACCCGCTCAGGTTATAAGCGTTTAGTTAAAATAATTTAGTAGAGATTAGGAAGATATAATTTGGAGGAAATGTAAGTTGAGTTAAGTCTAAGTATTACCTGAAATCAGCATCCCTTTACGTCCTCGACTACCAGAAAGGAGTAAAGGGACATTGATTTCAGCTAAGATTTAGACTTAACTCAACTTTTTCAATAAACTTAAATTAACTTTTAATTTATATATAGGCCTACTATATTAAAACTTTTGACTGGAGATGTTAACCTTATTTTAACTTGTTGGTCTAAATAAGTTTTATATTTTCATCTTTGTATCAAACTACACTTGTATTGTAATCTTTAATATGTTCTTAATGATAGTTTGACCATTTGACTCTTTTAAAAGTACTAATTATTGAGTCAATGAAATATTTTAAATATTATGAAATTTTGTTATAATTGATATTCCAAGATTATAAATAACGTGTCCAGAGTCTTTTAGTTGTATAGAATTTCTCATTAGTAATCACATTTATAGAATCTTAAGTTATAATTATATTTTTTTGAATTATTTAAATAACAATATCCAATTCTTAACTTATAACCACTCTAAATAGATTATATAAGCATCCAATCATCAAAATTGCCAGTGAAAGATTATTCAAAATAGCTCATGAGTATCCAATTTTTCTAAATATGTCGGAAGAAGATCACTCAAAAAAGCTTCAAGAAATATTTAATTCTCAATGATTTTTAAAGTGAGTACACTCCAAATACCTTTTAGGTTCATTCAATTTTCAAAAATTTTCCGGGGGGAAGACCACTTAAAAAATTATATTCAAAAGTTGGCATCTAATTCTAGGCGAAGGCCACTCTAAATAGTTTTTAGGGTCATTCAAATATCAAAATTACATTAGATTTATGGGTTAGGGAAGATCCACTCTAAATAGCTTATAGAGGAGTATAATTTTCAAAAAATTTCCCGATGAAGGCCACTGTAAATATTTTTTATGACATTTGATGAAGGAGAGTCCCCAGGTCCTTAAAGAAAAACGCTTCGCTAATTGCAGTCAAATAAGATTTTGCCATCACTAAGATCAAATATGACAAATATTCAACGAATGTTGATATCAACATGTGAAGAAATTAAATTCTATGTCTCTGCTGGAACAATATTTGATTTTTTTGCCCAAAAAACTGTTTTGACATACAAATTTCAAATACACTGGCCTTTTCTCTAGCCCCCTAACATCCCCACCGTTTAGTTTATCCCCATAAAACGTGTTTCCGTGATGGCTAGACTGAATGCAAGTTTAGAGAACTTTGGTTCGATTCAGAGTAGCCCACATTTGTGGCTGCGCGGGCTAAGGCATCAGCATCGTCTGCTCAGTTGTAGTTTGCTGGTGATGAGAAGTCGGGATTCAAATTCCGGGCGGGTGTAATGAGAGTGGTATTTCCTAAATTGGATATCACTCTCTCTAAACGTAAATTAGGGTGGATTTCCTCAAAAAATTTACATTCCTCATCCATACCCCATATTTGTCTATACTACGGGTGGTGCTACTATTTACGTGCACTCAGCTGAATAGAGAAGCTTGGTTTGACCCCGTCGGGATCACTATGGACTTAATATACGAGCTGCTCCATAGACAAGCAAGGTTAGCTCGCTAACTTTAAGGGCAAACAAAGTTTACGTGTTTATCTGGTTACTAGTTTAATAAATATCTGACTCGCTTCAGTGAGCCAATGGTCTAAATCAGTGATTCCCAACCTGGGGGTGATCGCCCCCAAGTGGGCGATTTGGGTTATCAGGGGGGCAATAAATAAGTGGGGGGCGATTTGGGGGCGATGAGTATTCAAAGGGGGAAAAATTAAAATAGTACTGTACAGTAGAAGTTACTGTCAACTTAATTTTTTCCAGATTACAATTTTAAAATGAAAACATGTACTCCTGTTTTTTAAATGTACGTCAATGATCTTAGTTAATTATTTCACTTCTTTGTTCTTAAAAAAAATCTGTAAAAAATGTACATTTTAATTTTTTTTCTATTTTTTTTAAGAGTGACCGGATAAAACTGCTTTGGTTGTTTTTATATACGGTGGTAAAATTGTTTAAAATAATAAAACTGCTTTATTATTTACACTTCAAATTAAAATTAGGCATACAATGAAAATGAAAAGGGGGCGATAGGTGTTAGTCAACCTCCAGAAAGGGGAGATGGGCCACAAAAGGTTGGGAACCACTGGTCTAAATTGTCATTCTCGTGTTAGACTGGCCTGATGAATACGGGCAGGTAGGGACTCGAATCCCGGTCAAGTCTATTGAGGGTGGTTTATTCTAAATAGTATCTCACTTTAATTCCACGCCAATGCGGGTATATTACCTCTTTTAAAATTCTTCCATCCCTGTCCAAACCCCTAGCGTAATTATCATATATGCGTATAACAGAAAAGATAGTAGAATGCAGTGATAAAAATATGTCTAGAGTGAGTAGGATTAGACGTATTGTACTACAGGTATGTCAAGATAACTTACAAGTGGTGTATGTTTGTTGAGTATAAGCTAAATAGGTAATTAAAATAAATGTCTACTTGGATGATTTTTTTCTATTAAGATCACAACACTTTCTTTCGACATTCTCACATCAGTCAATAACATTGCCAAAAATGTGGAGAATAAAACGAAGCCACAAGAAATTGTTAAATTAAATATTTTAGGGTACAACCTAAAAGTGAAACAAGATAATCTAGACCTGTTTCCGTGAATCCACGGTTTCATAAAGAAACGTAGCTAAAAAAATCTCATTTTATGGTAAATTGTTTATGCCCTTGCTTTTACGTAGCCAAACAAGCATACGTTTCAATATATTTATATATATATACAATATAGATTTTAGAACAAGCTCCATCATACCATACAAAAACAAAAACAACAACAATGTTGGAAGAGGACAAAATAAAATTACGCATATCAATACACTGTATGAAAAAAAACCCCTGTGGGCCATCAATTATTTCGTTACCTCCCGCCAACTAGAAATTAATTACCTAAAATTGAAAAGGACCCAGCCCTACCCCCCAATTACACGTCCTTGATATGCCAACATTTTTTTTAAATCCCCCGCAGCCACACAAAAAACAGTCAACTTTCCGGTCAATTTGTCCAATTACGCCAATAAAATCCTATCAACAAACTAATCAGAGGATATACAAACAGATCTACAGAATAGACTCGTGGGGATTACAATTAGTAGAGAAGATCTCTCCCCCTCCCTCCTCGGGGCATTAAAACAAAAATTAATATATAAATCATGAAAATAGTGATTTGTTTTTGTCCGATTTGAGGACAAAAAAAAAAGTTCCCGTCGGCTAAGATAACGAAGTTGAGTTTTATACAGCAGACTTCAAAGGGCGGATTACCATTTTTATTTGTAAATGCACAAATTTAACGAGTCGGATAGAGGCCCGCATGGGTAGGCACGCGGACTAAGGCATTAACATCATCTGGTCTAGTTTGCCAGTGACGGGGAGGTCGGGGTTCGAATCCTTGCCAGGTGTACTGAGGGTGATTTTTACCTAAATGGTTTCCCACTCTCTCTCTGCACGCAAATGTAGGTACCAATTATTCTAAATTAAACTTTTCTTTTCCTTATCTTATTAGTGAAATAATATAGATAACCCAAATAAATAGTAAGACGCAGTGCTGGACATAATAACGAAACACACATTTATTGTACCATTGCAGCTTTTATTCAAAGCATAGCTAGTTGGCCACTATTTCAATTACTATAAAAGTTTTTACAGGAAATGTTTACTCATAGTGGTGGACGAGTGGTCAAAAGCGTTACACTTTCATTCATCAGCTCGATCACTGATCATGATGAAGTGGTTCAAATCTCGAGCTGATGTAGAGTGGGTTTTTTTTATATTAAAATTTTATCCCGCTCTTCTTAAATGCAGATTCGGGAATATTTCCTTTAAACTTTTTCTTAACCTTCTTTATCCTATTTCCAAAAAGTTATACCAGGACGGGTAGTAAGACGAGGTATCCCAAGGTTACTATCCCCCTCAAAGTCTCTATTGAAATACCATAACAAGTGCATTTTTGAAAATACATAAAAAAAAGTTAGTACAAAACTATTAATCAAAGTATAAAATCCTGCGTTGTTAGATTTAACTGTTCAAACTTTCAAACTCACAATACAAACTATTTAAAAGGCAAGTCCACACTTATTGTCAGTATATAAATGTCTACTAAAAAGGTAAATATAGCTTGTGGAGTTTAATTTGGGTTTACTTTCCAAAATGTTATGTCTGCGATGTGCTTTTCTTACCGAGAGTAACAACACGTACAGTTGAGCTACCAGCCGTACTCCAGGACTTACCTATAAAAAAAGAAGAACATGGTGAGAAAATTAGGTCGAACTACTAACATAAATAAAATATTCACAAACTTTATACCCTCCTAGTGAACAATACTGCCGCAATCAAGAGTGTGCACTACTATAATGGCTGCAAGATTGCATTACCATCAGTTACAGTGGATGTAATAGTGCATGATCACAACTACAGTGGCTAAAAGATTAAACGACAACCAACTTATGCTAGAGTGGCTGTAATATTGCATAATCACTGTTACATAAAAGCTTATACAGTGACTTGAGGGTTGCGTGACCATTACTACAGTGGTTTCAAGATGTCTAGACTACTGCTACAACAGCTACAGAATGGCATGGCCGCTGTTACAGTGGCTGCAAGCACAAGTGACCATTAGCTCCTACTATAGTGACTCCAATATTACGTGACCTCTACTAAATGGTGACGGTGAATGAAATATTACGTTACCACTGCTAAAGCGTGGAATGTTACGTGACTGTTGCTACAGTATCTGCAAGACTCCGTGACCACCAAGACAAAAAAACAACACTGATGGTAGATATTACTGCTTCAGGGAGACATGACAATTCTAACAAGTAAGAAACCATATATTTGGTAAATTATATTACAATGGATATTTTACACATATTTTTATATTCTCTAAAAGGTTCTTCAAGGAAATAATGAGGTGTAAACTTATAGTTTTTCACCGCCTATTCAAAAATTCCGTTGACGACCACTTAGCTGCAATGTTTCACGCGATGCCATATGGCTCTTTCTTTATGTCATGCGACATGCATGCTTTAACAATTCGTAAGAGTCGAGGACGAAACTACTAGCTCAAAAATGAAATAAATTACAAATGCAATTTTTTTAGGTGATCCATATTAATTATTTGTCATTTATTTTGAGTATTGTTCTTCCGTGTTATCGCCACCGTTTATCTTTCTTTCTAACCCCTACGGACCCATATACATGAGCAATGTTTTCGTACTTAATTCTGTAGTGAAACTTATAATAAAATAATGATTTAAGCTAAAATGAAATAGAAAACGTGGTAGCTTCTACGAAAAATGCGACGCGCAGTCACACAATAATTCTGTTCATCGTTGTTTTGAGAACTGTTGAGGCTACTAACGAATATATATTTCAAAAATAGTTTTTGTTTGTATAAATTAAAAGTTTATTTTACATTTTAAATCAATCTGGCAAATTTTTGTAGTTATAAATATATGAAATATATTTTTTAAAGTTAAAAATAAAGATTTTTTTTTTGTTTTACTTTTGTTTTAAAGACAAGGAAATCTCTTCTGCACATGCATTTGCAATCTAACTTCGCTGTATACTAGGACCTATTCCACTACCAATTTATGCACATATTTCCATGATAGTTACTTGTTTTGCTAGTAATAACCACTATAGTTTGTTCGTCCGCACGGTAATAGTTGAATTGTAATGAATTATCCACAAAAGCATCGTCCGTGAATACGGGTCCTATAGGAGCGTTATCTTGCGAGTGTATGATTCTCAATATATCTTTAAGAAAAACACCAACATGTTGAACAGTTTAGCCCAGTGGCGCAGGTAGAAAATTACTTTTAGGGCTTGGGGTGAGGAGAGGGGGAAGGGGCATTATATAGATAGAAGCTATTATTTCAATACTTTTCCCCAAATGCTATTACTAAGAGCAATTTTACTGTGTGTAACCATATAAGTTCCACGTTTTACTACTCATCCAAGATATTCGTGTATTTACACTAATGAAGTAATGATGAGGAAGAGGAGAGGAAATATATCTGCCTTTACACCAAGGGAGGGTTGACGAAAAATTGCCCTTGGTACTCCCAGCCAGGATCTGAGCTCCGATCTTCCCGTCATAGGCAATCTAGACTATTGTTGGAGTTGGAACCCTAAACAACGCGACCACCGATGCGAGAAGCATAGTCTTAAATTGAGCCTCTGAATTCGACATATCTTTAGTGCTCTTATATTATCAATGTTGTACTTCAGCTGTGTTAAACTTTTTTTTTTTAGATTAATGACGATCTTGGGGGTTGATGGGAGGATGCTTTATTTTGGGTGCGCAGCTGTTGTATATAAGAGAAAGAAAAACTAGATCCTTTAACAACGATTGGTATAGTTATATCAAGAATAGATAACAATTGAAGGCCAGAAAACGCAAATGGATTTTCCAAGATTTTTTTTTTTATAAATAATATTGGTGACGTCATTTCTGAGGTCAAGGCAGAGTGTAGACGTTCTCGCAATGTAAATTATTCAAATATATCAATTTCATTGTAATCATATTATATTTGAGGAATTTGTACTTAGTTATATAGAGTACTTTCTTAACTATGATAACATTAATAACAGGATGGCACATCAACAATTATATATGCAATCTTAAAGTCCAGGAGGTTAATGGGTGCTTTGATCAGTTTGAATGTTATATGTGTTAAATACCTTTGATTTATATTTTAGAGTGCAAAGCGTGTCTAACTATACATCCGGGCTACCCGCAACTTTGCATTAATAGGGTGATGAGGAATAGGAATATAGAATTTAGAGGAAATGTGCCCGCTAATTATGAAGAAAGGGAGGGAAAAACCATTAAGAAAAATCTCCTTATTAAGTTTACATCCAGCCGGGATTAGAAGCCCAACCTTACCATTGTCAGCAAGCAGAGCGGTACCAGCTAAGGTACCATGATTATTAATGAGTAATGAATTATTCTAAGGATAAAGATAAAGAGAATACATGAGAAAATACACACGCATTAGCGTAAAGTGGGAGTGGTAAACCCACAGTGATAAATCACATAGAAAATTAACCACCAGGAAACACGACCGCGATTCAAATCTCGATATCTTTTTCACCAGAAATCCAGCTAAGCATGACGCCACAGGTCATGTGACTAATGGTAAAACACAATAAGACAAACGTATATACGCATACATAATTATTTTTAGGGTTGTTCGAGTGCGAGTGCAAAAATCCTAATCAAGTTTCAAAAGATGATTGAACTAAATTAATTTTTTTTCTACGCTCAAACATTTCTTGCGAACGTAAAATGTCCAGTTTATTTTATTTTATTCAATTTTATGATTTTATTTAATATAAATCAATATTTCAATATTTATCTAATTTAAAAATTAAAGATAGTATATTCCACCGATTTAAATTAAAATACGTGTGGTAAAAAAGTTGTTTGATATTTTGATAATACTCGGCCTCGACTAAAACTCTATGTTTACATTCAAACTTTATTCGAGCTGGCTACTCGTACACTAATTATTTTTATCACTGACAGGTATTGAACCAGGGTCCACTAAAACTGTTGTCGATCTCTTCGAATAACACAGGCCACTCGAAAACTGAGTAACCTCTACGAGTTGGCCGATATTTTGAAATAACAGACGTGTGCAACTTGGATGATTTATCGCTGAATGTCAGATGTAGTGCAAGTTAAAATAAAAGCTCCCGAAGAGGCACCGTCACAATTTTTTTGTTTGATAGATGACGCGAAAAAAAAATATCCCAGCACTTTCCATCATATAAGTTAACATAAAACAAAAGTTTATTTGGTAAAAAAAAAACTCCACATTAAACCCGTGCCACTCAATCATCGAACTGATTTGAAACAAAAGAGTGAAGCGGGATTTGGGTTG
>CABFWB010006952.1:11502-28594 GCA_902151455.1 Timema bartmani
AAACACACACACAAACACAAACACACACACACACACACAGAGTTGAAAGAAAATAACAGCTTACATAAACATGGCTCCACTTGCTTGAAGAGGTGAAATGACGACGACTTACACTCAACAACCCCTAAAAGTTATTTCGTGTGAAGCTCGAAATGTTTTCAAACACACACACACACACACACTTTACCACCCCCTTCTTTCTCCTGAGAACCAGTCAAACCCATGACGTCAGAAAGTTCCACTCGAAACTTTCACAGCCCACCCAAATAGATTTCAAGAGCAACCGAGAATTTTCTCATCTTTCACATTTCAAAATATGTTAAAGCTTACAAACCACCCTTGGATGGGATGAGGAATAGAGAAAAGCGAAGAGGGAGGAGGATCTAAGTAAACCACATACACGCACAGAAGGAATAGACATCTCAACTTTAGTCAATACAGAAGAGAAGTATATTTTCAAATAAGAAAAGTAGTTTTGTCAATGTCTGCAAAGTGCAGTTGCTTATACAAAGAACACATTTCATAGATGATGAATATCCATTCCATGCTCCATCCATTTGTGAAAGGTTTAAAATTCTAAATTACATCTTGAATATTATTTAGATTAATAACACATTATTAAGTGTAGGTAGGAATTTTAAACTTATAGTCGAATTATAATCGATTTTGATTGAAAACATGAGTTTGAGTTCAAATGATATGGAGAAATATTTGAACTAAAAATTTTTCAAGTTAAATTTCTGTACTAGATCCATGTACAAACCACGAGCAGTTTTTTTTTGTAGAAAAAAGTTATGATAATACAATATATAATTTGTTAAGCCCGTTTCCGGCTATCGAAATTACAAGTAAATGGCTGAACATTTTAATAAGCGACCTCTCATTTTAAAGAATGTCGAGAAAAATAGTAGTTTATAACGAAACCATAGAAACCCTTATTTAAGCATGAGTGTTAATCTGTAAGTTAAATGTTTTTCTCTGGATACAAATAATAGCAACTTAATTAATACTTTAGTGGTATGGTGCAACCAATAGAAAGATTACAGCAATTTTTTGAATATCTATCACACAAACCGATGATATAAAATTAGGTTAAAAATAGATCTTTGTTTTGCATTTTTATTTCTCTTTAAATCATTACCTTTGCTCTTATTATCATAATTTGATAAGAGCTTTCTCGGTAGTTGAAATCGCGAGAAATTGACAAAACCGATTTTGACCAAAGACGAGTCATTTTTAAGGTTAGGAGTTCGGGATGTCACCAAAAATAGTAGTTCCCAACGAAAAACCTATTTTCCCAGTGAATTTTCAGCTTTTCATTATTTATTTTTCAATACCATGGAAACCTTGATTTGTGCAAGGTTTTATACATGTAGTCTAAATAAAATATTTCTCTTTGGTTAAAAATAATAAATCATTTTGTAAAAAATATTCTTTGGTTAAAAATAATAACTCAACTCTAACTTAAGTTGAACGATGCAACAAATATAAAAATTATATTAAAATCTTATTTATACTAAAAAACCCATTGATAATAGGTTAAAAATATACAATTCTGTTTGCATTAATACTTTTTCTTCTTTATTTTTGAGTATTTACCAATGATCACAAAATGGTCGTTATAATAGCTGGTTCTAGCACATCTACCTACATTATTCAGCCAAATGAATTAGTTTGTTGACCGGGGAAACATTTGTTGTTATTGGAATTTTATTATTAATTCATATTTAAATAAAAACATTGATTATAATTCGCAAATTAAAATATTAAGTAGTCAGTCTATCGAAAATATTTTCTTACGTTAGGTTTCATGAATGAATTATAAATTGAAAACTAAACAATATTATGTTTATACTAGCGGACCCGACAGACGTTGTCCTGCCCGAATTTTGGCTTTTCGTTTGGGTGGCATAGTTGATTTCGATAATAAAACAAATACTATGTGATCATCACAATTACAAATTCACAACGAACTCCAATTAGTGAGTAACACAAACATTACAAATTCAGTGTTTGTCAAAACAACATAAAAAATAAAACATCTATTCATTTTTGGAATTTTACCCACAACTCCACAAATATCAGCAGTATCGAAAAAAGTTGCGAATCTTGCTTACAAATTTTTATGCCGGGTACAGTTAATTTTATTTTATTGATCCCACAAACCCGCCAAAAATCCCTAAAAAATCAAAAAAATCATAGAACCCGATTGCAGTGCCACTTACCGGGTTCAATTGTGAATCCAAACCATCCACGGACCCACTCAAACACACACAAAAATTTCATCAAAATCGGTCCAGCCAACCCCCCCAAAAAATCCCTAAAAAATCAAAAAAATCATAGAACCCGATTGCAGTGCCACTTACCGGGTCCAATTGTGAATCTAAACCATCCACGGACCCACTCAAACATACACCAAAAATTTCATCAAAATCGGTCCAGCCGTTTAGAAGGAGTTCAGTGACATACACACGTACAGAAGAATTATATATATTAAGATATGTTTTGGTATGTATTATAATAATTTCAAAAATTGGATAAAATGATCTTAAAATGTGTTTAGATAGTCATTTTTTTAAGGTAATGTGGAAGGGGACACGAGAAAAGGACAGTGTTTTTTTTTGTAGTTTTTATAGCAAAACATTAATTTTAGTCCAAATAAATAAATAAATAAATAAAAAGTGATCTTGTATAAATATAAAGTTTAATTTTCTTCTCATGGTGGCCTCAAGTTGTCAAATATCCGTCGAGTTTGTCCTGGACTTTAATGACAACTTTTTCTCTTAATTTTAAAAAGTTTGTCATCTAATGCTGCTATGCTCATGACAGATATTCTACAACTGTTGATATCAACATGTGAAGAAAATTAAGCTCTATGTTTGTGCTGAAACAATATTTTATTTATTTTTGCTAAAAAATTTGTTTTACTGTAAAAACTGGAAAGGAAAAAACTGGCAATTTCTCGCGTTCCCTACATACCCACCCTAAGTATAGGTTTGGGTGTCCAATATTTCAAATAGTATTTCATTACAAATCAGTTCAATTATGTTTCCATGTTACCACATGATTTTGAGTGGATACTACTTCAAAGTAATGTTTTTTTTTCTCCAAATATCTTCTCCCCCTCTCTCACGCGCTTCCCCCCCCCCCCTTCCACACACACACTTTGTATCACACACAAACTCTCGTAACATAGTCGCTCACACACACACTCTCTCTCTCTCTCGCGCGCGCGCACACACACAAACTCTCTCTCCCTTTCTCTCCTACTCAATATCTTTCACACACTCTCTTTCCCTATCACTCGCTCACACTCACTCGATCCCTCTCAATCTCGAACACTCACCCTTTCACACTCACGTTCTCACATTCACTTTCTAATACTAACAATCTCAATCTGACAATCACTAACACAATCACAAACTCATTCACTCACTCTCACAATTTCTCAATCTCTCGCGCTTTCTCTCTCTCTTTATATATATATATACCTATATTTATCTTATATATAATTTTATAGGCCCATTTTCAGTAATTGAAATTACGAGAAATTGGTTTCACCGATTTTGACCTAAGAACACTCATTTTAATGGTTAAGGCTCTAGGATGTCAGTGAAAATATTAGCGTAAAACTAAAACCCAATTTTCATAGCAAATTTTCCATCTTTTTCTTTTGTGTGGGCAGTGGATCATCTGTACAATCGTTATATGATTACTTCCCCATGGAAACATTGATTTGTGTATAATTGTATATCGGTGTATAAAATGTATCTCTTTGGTTATTAATAACAACTCTATTCTTAATTGAGTGGTTTGGTGCAACGAATAGATGGAGATCTGGGGGTTGGTTGTTTTGTTTTCATCACGGCGTGAACGGGGGAAATAGAGGCTAAGTTCTGATTCAAATTAAACACCGAGAGCTAAAAACTATGTTAAGTGGATAGCCTCTGACGAATAAACTTTTAACTATAAGGTCGAGTGAGGGCTCATTTTAAAGAACTTGAGAACTTTTCCCAATAAAAAGTTTAGAATACATTTTAGTGCAATAATCTGCAGCCATCGCTGCAACAATCCACTAGTATATTTTTAAATTAAAAAAGGTAATATTAGCGTACTTTACAGTGTACTATACTAGTATATAGTACATTGTACACAGTATACTATACTATATTAACTTAAAATTGAATTAAATCAATCAAACTTAAAATTCTCAAGATAAGATTAAAAATTTAAAGGAATAAAAATTTTTGAGTTTTGGTAAAAAAAATAATTTTGGTTTGGTTCGAAAATACTTTTGAAACTTGACTCAAACTCGATATTTAAGATACTCGCACACTCCTATTAAAAGTAATAATTTAATGAAAATAATAAATATATATTAGTAGCACACACTGGTGGGCATGATGACTATGTGTAGGACTTATATGTAGTCTGATTTGCCAGTAAAGGAGAGTTCGGGGATCGAATCCTTCCACAAACATGTAAGTACATTTACTCGAAATTAAACGTGACTACTCCCTAACCAATTCGTGTTATTAAATGTATGTATGATCTGGACGGGCAAGACGCTCTGCAAAAACGATTTTTTGGAACATTCAATTCAGAGCCAAGCGAGTCCTCTTATAAATATCTAAAATTCCTTGTTTTCCTAACTCTAGTTGTGTAATATTTAAGATTTACAAATTTGTAATCGCACAAAAAAAAAAAAGTTATTATACTTTACTAGCCTTACCATGCCCCGTCCCCTCTCCTCAAAGTCGAGTCAAGCAGGCACGCATGATAACCTACCTACGCCTGAACCTTCTGAAAAGGGGAAAAAACAGAGGATGGAGGTGCCAAAAATTGAAGACATCACTGCAAGAAAGGGTTAACTAAAATGAATGTGATTTCGAAGCTTCAGCACCGTTTGGTTCGGCTGAAAGTGATTTAAAATAAAGTTATTTAAATATGAAAAATAGGCCATGTAAATTATAAGTTGAATTTCTCAAGGTCAGTAAATCTCTTTATATTTAGAATTGTCTGAAAAATGTTAAAGACATCTAGACAATGGAAATGCAGTTGGAAGAATAATTTGTTTTGTTTCAATCGTGTCTTGGTACCCATTAAAGTTAAACGTATATAGCAACAATGCGCTAGTTGAATAGGGATGAGAAAGGCAGAATTTTAGAGTAGAGGAACAGTGGGGAACCATTTAGGAAAATCCACCTTCAGCACGGTTGACTGGAATTATCACCCCGATACCTCTTTCATCGGCAATCAAGTCCAACCCGAGAGTGATGTGGCAACCGATGCAGGTATCTGACATTCACAAAACTTGTTTTCATAGGTTCATAATCAATTTTGACAAATTATATCAATGTAGAGATAATTGCTAATTTTTTTTAGCTAAGTGTTGTTAATACATAGATAAATAAATAATTACATTTTTAAGCTGTTTTAAGCCTACCTTCATACCGCAATTCCATTATATTATAGATAAGTCCTCATAAGGCAATGTAGATAATTTAAAGTGTGTTCCTGCCACCCGTGAGTAAAACAACCATATTTACTGACTTGGCAGGTTTTGTATATTGTTACGCATCCATTAAAAGTTCATTTCAATGTTTCCTTTCCAAATAATGTAATTATTTTACAATCGAAATGATACTATTGGAGTCATGCAAATGACTTACAGACAGAATGATGGGAAATCCAGAGTGATAAACCACATGTGAAAAATTACGCCTAGGGCACACAAACACGATTCGAACCTAGACCTCACCGTTTCTGCCGATCCAGTATTCTAATGCGAATCTGACTACCGTTACGAAATTGTTATAGGATTCATATCAAATACTAATTAAAATACATTTGGCCCACCCGCATTGATGGGCACGCGGACATAAAGTCAAGTTCGTCTAGTCTAATCCACCGAAGTCAGAGAAGTCTAGGATATAATCCCTGTAGCTGTTTATTCCTATATTGTTTCTTCCTATCCTCCTACAAAACTGTGGTTACATAACCACTAAGGTTTACCTTCTTCATCCTTACCTCATTAATATAAATATACGGCTAGCCCAAACGAGTAGTTAGACGCGGTGCAAGCGTGTAGATATATATTGCACTTACGAATAAGTATACACTGTATTCTTTTATGAGACATTTCTTAAACAAAGCATTATGTGGACACATTACCTTCCTTTCAAGTAACTTAACCTAGCACATCAACACGCCGCTAAACATCCCACCCTAGTGCCAGATATTAGGGTACTAGTTCTAATATTTACACAAATATAAAACTTGAACAGATATGTTCTTGGAATGGAACCAAGTTACTTGGAACCATGAACTTCAGCTGGGAAATTGTAGTGGGGTAGGCTTTGTACTGTACACTGGAAACAAGTCAAACGTGAAATATATCCTACAGGGGCAGTTACTCCATTCTTACAGTGGGGCCCTAAATTTAGGAATGTTTACGGTGCGGACAGCAATTTATAGGAGGGCCTCCTTGTGTGTCTCGGGACGTGAGGAACGGGAAGGTCCTGAGGGATATCCCCCTCCATCTGTCTGGAGGGACGGCTCGAACAAACAGCCGCCGTCGACTACACATGCATCACCAGAAGACTCGGCGTCACGACGCTAAAGAGCGGTCATGAATTACGTCTGTGTGTAACGCGCAAGGGACGATTTCGACTGAAGTCTTGCTTGGCCCCTCTCTACCGTGAGAGCTCCGAGAGGAAAAGTCAACAGTGTGGGTCGTTAGTTTTGCTAGTCTAAAGACCCTTCTTAAGGGCACCGTCTACTTCAAGGGGAATATCTTGATGCGACCTTGTTGAAAAATACTTTTTGTTTAAGGGAGGCTAGCTCTAAGTTCTTAACGATTTAATTTAATTTACAGCAACATTTCGCGTAAAACCTCATCTAAAATAAGCGGATATAGATACTTTTCATACCATTTTTTTAAAAACATCGAAATTAATTAGTGAGATTTAAGTGGGTACTATAGGAAAATTCCTCCCACCCTCCCCTTCCCAATGTGTCTCACTAGCCATTCAAACTATACACATATAATATTAACTTTTACAGGAATGAGAAAGGTATAATTTAGAACAAATGTATCAGCAATGTATTGCTGAAGGAAAAGTGAGAGTCCACTTAGGAAAAACCACCATTTATACACCCGAAAGGGATTTTGAGCCCCAAAATGCCACCAACAGCAAATTAGATTAAATGAGCTTGACATTTAGAACGCATGCCCACCGGTAAGGGAAGAGACATGTTGATGACACCGTTCCCCCTTCATTAGAGGGTAAGGGATATTTTAAAATAATAAACCATTTTTTAAATAATGCGAGATTTATGAACGTTTGGTTTGCATTTTAGCGAGTCGCTTGTGGTGATTTTAAAGTTTCAGCTTGTTTTTTCTTGCATCACCTCTTACTACTCATCAGGACTATCGGGATAAAACTGGGCCCCATTATGCGCTCTTTTTCCATTCGTGTTTACACATACACGCAGATTTTATGTGCAAGGAGAAATGGTGCAAGTTAACTGCGCAGTCCACTTGTCAATTATTATCATCACCGCGTCTTACTACCCATTCGGGTTATACGCACTTACGCTAATGTGTAATGGTAGGGTGATTATGAGATGAAATGGAGATCACAAGTTGTGATTAATACACGTCTTGTCAGAGGTGAAGGGAGGGTTTGGCAATCAGATAAATCTGTGCCGGGACCGAGTATTGAACCCCGGACCCCCGGAACAGCACTTATAAATTGATAGATGGTAATCCTTGGGAATTTCACATGCCCTGTTTTCATTCTAGGGGAAAGATACATTCACCAGAATCATCCGTTAATGAGTAGTATTAATTCTTGTTGTCATTATATAAGGTGTATATAGTAAAATATTATAATTTTCTTCATTTAATTTGAAAAGGTTTACTTTGGTATATTATCTAAGTTTTTATTTAATAGGATAGTAATAACTTATATTTATTTTGTAGCGTGACAGCTTATTTATTAGAAAACAAAGCAAGCATGAGTATTACCTTTGTTTCGATTAAAAGTTAGTTGCAACTTAAGGAATAAATTGAAACAAAGCTTCAATTTTTAAACGTAAACAATTTTTTTTTACGTTTTACGTGTATTCGTTATCTGCGATTCTTCGGAACGTATCTCCCACGCACGATGGGGGCCACCTGTATTTAAAATAACACAAGGATAAGGAAAGTAGCTGGATCTGTGTGAACAGGGAGAGAGTGAAAATTATTTAGGAAATTATTACATCTTTGGACCCAGAGTGGGTTTCAGATTCCTACCTTGCCGTCACTAGACAAACCAGGACGAGTGTGTAGCCAGCGGTACGACTGTATCACCTAAACCAGGGGTCGGCAACCTACGTCACGCGGAACGATTGTCAATGGCGCGCTTAGCGATTTGAATAAAAATATTATGAAACTTTTATTTTTTAATTAAAACCATTGATTTGAATAATAATTTTAATAATAACGTATTTTATGTTTCAATGATTCAATTGTTTTGATTCAAAATTTCAAAATAATGTATTTAGAACTTATATTTTGCAAAACACATTTATAGCTTTTGTATTTATTCTGATTTATATTAAAATGTTGAATATTCAAAAAGTTATTTAATGTATTCAATTTAGAAACATTTTGTTATATTTACATTTTATAAGATCAACCTAAACTAGTTTTAATAGTTGGTACTAGTTAACTGGTATAACAATATTAACGATTTTGATGGGCTTAAGTTGGTTGGCACGTTGAGCGGCTTTGCAATATTATTTTCGGCACAACACTAATAAATGGTATTGCCAACCTCTGACTTACACCAACCTTCGTATGGTAATCACAGAAGGCGACCAGATAATGTATTGATTTTTGGGTAAGTGATGGATGTGAGGTCTGATATTTGCGATGGCTTGATGTAAAATTCTTCAGCTGGACATGGCAAGCCTTTGAACCTCTCTTAAATTTATTTTTTTAGTATAAATGGCGTTTTAAATTTTGTGAAATGAATTGGCGTTGCATGTGTTAAGAAATGAATTGGCGCTGCATGTGTTAAGAAATGAATTGGCGCTGCCGGTGTTATGAAGTCCTGTGGAATAAATGAGCAGCATGGTTTCCCGAAGAGCATTGTGGTTCACCAAGCTATGTTATTTAAGATTACTATAAAATAATTAAACTAAATAATAGACTAATATAATAAAGATAATATATGAAATAAATTATCATTACGGAACGAACATCATGGCTCACAAAGTTATGCCACCAGAAGCTGTTTATTTTCATTATTATGTCGCTCCGGTATAGACAATAGTTTATCTTTGATATTTAGCTATGTAATAGTGGCGCTATGGATCCACTTGAAAATAATGTTTACTTTCAATGTTTTTTATCTTTAGGGGTTTTCATCTATCTTTACAAAATTAAAACTATATACCATATCACAATTGCTTGTTTCTATTGGTTTGGCAATTATGAGGGTCCCCATTTTGCATCCATTTTACCGGACCTCCATTTTATGATTTCCAAACCTCTCAACCTTTATGCAATCTTTGGTAATCCTTTTACTAATTCGCCAAATTTGAATTTTCTTCCGCATTGAAAGGTTGATTTCCTAATAATTTTGGAGAAATTTCATGCTAACACCACTTCAGCATCCCATTTCAGTTCCCACATTCTCATTTTGAAATTTTAAGACTTGTCTGGTTATTTAATGTGGTTCTTTTACGTGCCTGACTAGTTTCAATTTTACCGAATTTCAATCATACCGAAAATATATATCTGTATTTGTCGTATCAATTTTTAAGTATTTTCGAAGTCTTACATTTCCCGTTTTTCGATTTTGAAATTCCATTTATTCAGACATAGTACGGTTATCTGGGAAACAATATTTACTTTTATATACACTCACAAAATCTTAAATTTTATTCCACACAAAGAAGTTTCTTTATACATGGGCTTAGAATATTTTGAAATTTCAAATTTTCATTATTTTTTGTTTTTAGATATTTAGGGCAGTCATTCTAACATCTTGCAAGTGTTTATATTTTATATCATACTAAGAAATATTTTTATATTAGTTTTTGAAGTTCTTAATTTCCCTTCAACTCAGATCTTAATTTTTTTTTAACTTTAATACTTTTTTAGTTATTTGCAAAATTTCTATTTTCTATCATTCTAAGGGTGTTTTTTTTCTATAATTTTGTAAAGTTCTTCTCAACCTTTATTTAAATACTTCCACACCCACCCTTTTTTGTAATTTCAAACTTTAGGCTTTTGGCGTGGTCTTTTAGCACTCCCACCAAATTTTAAATTTTTACCGACCCTATATATTATTGAAAATGTTAGTTTTGAAAGTTTCTCGTACTCTTATTTTGAATTTATATGTGCAATCTCTACTGGTTATTTGGATTTGCCACTTTATACTTAATAAAATATTTCAACTTTCCCCTGTACATAACAAAAAGTGTTTTTTCATACTTTGGAAGTTCTGAAGGGATCCTTTTTCCATTTAAGGGTCCTTATTTTTTTTTAAATAATAGAATGTTCAGATCTTCCTTACGGTTTGGGGTAGTTATTACATCTGCCCGGCAAATTTCAATCTTCTACCACACTGATAAGTATATTATTATTTTAGTTTTGCCAATTTGGACACCCCAAACTTCACCCCGCTTAGCTATCCCCCAATTATAAAGATAAAATATAAACACCAATTTTATTATTTGGATTGTTACCTCTAAATTCCGGGCAAATCTAGTTTCTACATCCCCTAGAGTTTTTCTTCTAATCATATACTATATGCATATTCTCTTACCTATCTTCCATTTGGTTACCAATTGAAGGTCAGTTGATTGGAATTTTTAAAACCATTGATGGAATCTTGTTTACCGCCCTTGAAAGCCCTCATGAATAAAATTTAAAGGAAATAAGCATTTTCTAAATTTTTGATATCAATTAGTTATCGGCTTGGGGTCAGCCTACTGGAATAAAAAAAAAAGTTGCTACAGAGTTGTGTTTAGCAGAGTTAAATACCACCGGAAATAGAATTTCAGTCCGATAAAACTTGTTTTTTTGTCCCATAAGGTAAGCACGGAGACTTTTTGGGGCCACAGATTCGGCCCCTTTTCGGATTTAGGATAGTTTCTCGACATTCTTGAATTCCCAAGAAACTCCATGTTGAATTTTATTCTTCTAGCTCATCGGTAAGTACAAAAAAACCTTTGGAAGGAAAAACAGACATGGCATGGATTTTACATTCTAGATAGTAAATTAAGAGTATCGGTATTATATTCTTGGTCCGAAACCTAATTCAGTCAGTAGTGTATCTACATATTTTGCAATGTATCATTGGGGAAAAGTAGATTTTCCTTCTCAGTAATAAATTAACGGCTCGTGGTTGGTTGTTGTGTCTATTTTAGACACACGACTCGCGTGCTTATATAATCAGTCGGTTCATAAAGTTAGAGTTAAATACCTTATAAATATTTAGCCTAATATTTATACATGTATATATTTATATGTAACGTTCGGAATGATAAATCTCAATGTCATTTTATAAACAGTATAATCTCGCAATAATGTGCATTTTCTGCTTTTATAATGAGTTTCAAAATGTAATTAAATTGAAAGTGATAATGAAACTCCTCTGCTAATGCGTGACCTTAAGAAGTGGGGGGAAAGGTCGAACCCCGAAAACACCACCACTGTTACGGCGCTGCGCAGTACTTATATACATTACCCTACGAGTCGCCTTCATACGAAGGAGAGATTGCTCTCCCTGCCTTTTATTAAAACAGCTACGTACGTTCTTTATGTTCTCACCGCAAGGCCCGGAAGAGTGAAATTTCTCGGACATCGCGGCGCAGGAAATTCGAGGCCAGGCGTCTCATTTCCTCCTCTCGTCCTTTGTTATGCCAAAGTTTCAAAGAACTTCTTTCGGTTCTGGACGCTGCGAACAGTCGGGGTGCAACGGACGGGGAAACTAGGAATAACACCATACAAAGAACGAATATCTCTACTTATTTTTTTACACCGAGGACAAAAATAAAAAGAAAGTCATCTACCAAGCGTGAGATTCTACAACTTTTAACAATCGACCTAACAATTTTGTAGATGTGTTTGCCGATTACAAGTCCAAGGTGACGGGTTTTCTTTTATTTTAAGACGAAGGAAAAGGTATACTGATTACTGGCTTGTGTGCATGAGGCCAACATTGAATGCTGGTTGTAGGCTGTTTAGAGGCAATATATTGGATGGTTTAGTTATTTAGTGATATACCTATTTGAATCAAGTAATAATCATGACAGTTTTATTTAGTTTTTGTTTTCAATCACGAAAAGAGTCAGCATTATATATAAGCGTGTTATTATCAATAACTTGGGATGAATAAATTTTTAAATGTATTCAACAGATAGTAAAGACTCATTTGGTGTGATTGGTAGATATAATTTTAAACAGTACCATAATACGTACCACCGTTAGGCCATGCGAGGCCAAACTCGTCCTTATGCCATTGAAAACGTTTGTTTTGTTGTTGTCAGAAATCGGCTGAACTACCACGTAACTACGATGAGAAATCTTCCCCTTCTTTAATCTATGGTTCGATTAGATAGAAACACATCCATATTGTTTATGGTTCGCGTCTTACTACCCAACCAGGCTATTCGCATTTTTTTCAGTGATGGTGTAAGAATGAGAAAGGTAGAATGGAAATTAACGTGTACCCACATTTGTATGGAAGGAGATTGAGAAACCATTCACAATTATGATACACTTTTTTAATTTTAAAATTTACACTTTTCCAGACCAAAATTTATGCATTTTCTCACTATTTAACATGAATAGCTAAAAAAACCTAATTATTTTAATTGTTTTCTATTAATTATTAACACTAGTATTAATAAAGACAAAATGGTTTAGTGCATGTTACAAAATTGTAAAAATTATAGATAAAACTAATATTTCACAAAGCGTTATGCTTTTATACTTCACATTTCGAAAATTATTAGTAACATATCGGCAAGTATCAGTGATTTAAAAATTTTTTATCTGACGTTCCATTACCATTTCAAGTTTTCCCCGTTTTCCAAGTGCTTATCAACCCTAATTTAAGAAAAATTACTTCAGCACACATGGACAGGTTTGAACCCTCAACCTCCACGTATCCAAAAAATCGGGCAAAAACACATTATAATTATAAGAACTGATTGACAAGCTATAACTATTAAAAAAGAGATTCAAAATCTCAATTAAATTAAAATATAATAAATAATATCACACCCTATAAAATAACTTAAATTATATCAAATACCCCAATTAGTATTAATAAAAAATAAATAATAAAAAAGTACTTTGTCCACGTGCTCACTCATATGGAGACCGTGATATTTTGATTTAACTTTAAAAAACTCTTACAAATTCATAAAAAAGTGTATTAAAGTCATTTAAAAAATGGAATTGCCAAAACCAACATGGAAATTCCCCGTGCCTCTCTTTTTCCCTCCTGACACAAATTAGTTACAAATCTCTGCAAGATTGGTAAAAGTGCCAGCAGCCCATGAAGGTAACAAGAAACGATTAATAACTCCCCATTTTACCGCTCCTATGTGCAGGAGGGTGATCCGCACTTCCGGCTACTGAACAAGGTCAGAGTTCGGACGGTCACACACAAATACGTGCTTTACCACCTAGAGACTCGAGAGGGAGGGAAGTAGGGGGGTAGAATTCAGCCACAGGACACGCTCAGACTTCTCAACACTCCCAAATTCATTAAAGTCACGGCGATGAGAACGCACGAACGCGCGCTTGTAGCCGGGGTAATTATAGCCAAAGCGCGCTCTAATTGAAAAGGGTCTAGACTCTAGCCCATAGCGCACCCAATAGAGGGGCAGGGAGCGGCAAAGAAGTTAGTTGAACCGGCTCTCAGCTATTGATCGATTCGAAACCAGTTCTTTTATTTCGTTTTCTACCGCGAAGAGTCTGAAGAAGAAACAACTTTTGGTTTTTGGAGGTTTTTTAGCACCACAGCTTACTACCCGTTCGGGTTATACACTTATGTACAAATTACGATTATGGTTTTAGGGATTATGGAGGAGGGAGATTTAAAACAGTTGTGGAATAAACCACCCTAATAAGCCCGACCTGGATTCGAAATTCGATCTCCCCACTATCGGCAGTCTAGTCTACTGCACTAGTAGCGCCTAAGACCATGCGGCCACCAAAGCGGGTTTTTGAGTTATTAAATATAGGCTACCCCTAAATTACGTGCACGATTTGAACCATCCGTTATTTGTGAACCAACTATTTGTATGCGAGAGCGTGAACAAAGATGTGACTCAGTTCTTGTCTGATTCACCGATGAAAGAGGTCAGGGTTGGAGCTTCGGCTTGGTGTACTGTAGTGGGTTTATCCCCCTAAATGGTTTCCCGCTTTCCCCCCTTGTACCCACCTCATTAGTGTGGATATTGGGATAGTTCGGATGAGTAGTAATACGAGATTCAAAGACGGGAAAAAGTTCACGTAAACACAGCATTACATCACAACACTATTTTTTTTGAACGCTTCTTATTACCCACCAGCGCGATTTTATATTCTTAAAACCCGAACAATTATTGTTTTTTACCAAATATTGTGTTAGACTTATCCCTAACTTTTAAAATATCACTAGACAATATACTCAGACGTTTTGTGCATCCCGTCCGCGCTTTATCCATTTTTAACAGAGCTACATGTATGTATATAAATTAATTAGGTTTTAGATTTAAAATAAATGTATCTGCATTTGTGTGAAGGGACAGTAATAAATCATTCAAGAAAACTACACCCTCAGTACACCCGGTCGGGATTTGAGGCCCAGACTCCTCATCACCGGCGAAACAAACCATATGAGCCTGACGTTAAGTTCATGCGTTCATCATTGCGGGTTATTTTCCTTGAAAATGTAACAAATGACACTTTTTGAGAAACCATGGATAAACGTCAAATGAATCTCCGATTTATATATTCATTTTTATATATCTCATTTATTGACAAAATAAGTAGCGGGGAAAGTCGGTCACATAAAATGGACGTGAGTATAACCGAACATATTAAAGTAATATTTTAAGTACTTCGACAGCTAAATATTTGTATTTCTAAGTTTATTTTACACACTGAACACAGTGATAAAAACATATAATTAACGTGAAACTTTTTTTTTCTTTTGCTTTTGAAAATATAAAATAAAATGAACAGAAAGAGAGAGAGAGAAAAGTTTCATTCCAAAGAGAACGGAAATAGGAAAGAAAGAAAAAAGCAACGACCATAGAAATAATATAAAATGGCCCCAACACATTGCTGGCGTTTACGAGACTCCCTGGAGTCTGAGCGTTATCTGGCGCAAGTAAGGAAGACACCGGATTGCTCCTTTGGGATGCTGGGAGAGAGCTCTATGAAGATACACCTTCCCCCCCCACCCCTCATGCCACCCCAGTCCCTTTGCGCTACTTCTACTCTTAAGATTTACTTCCGCGAGTGCCACCTTACAGCACTGGCTTTACTAGCAAAAAACACAAAAAAACAACAACCAAAAACAACTAAAGCAGCCAAAAGCGAGTGAATTTATTGGCAGAGATAAGGCAAATCTTGTGCGTAACGACCGCTCTCTTCTCTCTATTTTTATTAAAGTGAGTAACAAACACGGTGCACGTCTTAATAAAACTTTGTAACGCCTGTCTAGGAGCCGGTGAGGGATGCAACCAGAATAATCGGTCCTAGTTTATGTTTATCAGTACTCTTTAGTACCAGTGAGCCAGAGGCTATTAACGACATATTAGTAAGCATATTACAATAGTTTGAAGGGAAACTTACAGTTTCAAAAAGTTTTTTTTACAAAGTTCCCAACATTTTATTTCGTTTATTTAACTTCTAAGCTTTCTGGGATTAATAGTTCTGAAACAAACAAAAAATTGTTTTGTTAAACTTCCTTAGTTTTGTTTCTCTTTATTTTCACCGCATATTAATACTCATCCGGGCTATACACATATAATTTCGCTAATTGGGTAGCTATGGGTGGGGTGTAATTTTAAAGGAAATGTACCTGCATTAGTGTGGTAAGGAGAGTGGGAATCCGTCTATGGAAAACCACCCTCAATACACCCACCCGGTATGATAACACTGACCGCTACTTCACCGGCAAACCAAACTAGATTAGCCTGTGTACCCGCCAATAAAGGTGACTTATTTAATAAGTTGGAGGGGGAGGGGGGGATTTTGGTTTCAGCAAGGTTTTTTCTCTCTTCAGATTCTTAAGATTTAAATGATGCGTCTAAAGTTTTTGATAAAGTTTGTTTATTAAACTTCTCTCCTTTCTGAAATTAAGTGTTCATATTTCTTAAACAAACATCAATGGAAACCTCATTGTTATTATAAGTAGTCTTTTAGAATTATTATGTTAAATAATAAGGTTATTAGTGACTCTTTGCGACTTTTAGGGAACATATAAATTAATGTTTATTATTTATACAGATATCTAAACACAAAGAATAAAAAAAATTAAATATGTAAATTAATATTAAAAAGGACCCTCCATACCTCCCAGCGAAATCCTTCCCCGAGAGCATCTACAACTCATTTTGTATATTGATCAGTGCCTGACTTGGTCCTGCATTCAGCACCTTCTGGAGTGACGTAAATAAACCTTCCCCAGTATATGATGGGGGTAAGGGGGGAGGTTATCTGAACACACCTGCTTCCCTTCACACGATCCCCCAAGTCCCCTCTTATTTCATCGCCCAGCAGTTCACACAAACACACACACACGGCAACACAAACAGAAACATCACGTGAGGGAATTCCATTTCCAGGGCCACAAAGGACTGCTGTATTTTCAGGGCAGACGATAAAATGATTTACGTCGTACTTTGTTGAAAAAATCTTCCTTGAATTCAATATACTGATTTATCTTTTTTGTAGCACATCTTACTAGCCATTGGTCTATTCGTGCTCCACGTCTTATTACCCATATTGAGTATCACTGCTACACATCTTACTACCCGTATTGAGTATCACTGCTACACATCTTACTACCCGTATTGAGTATCA
>CABFWB010006953.1:0-28582 GCA_902151455.1 Timema bartmani
CACAACGTGTGTCCATTCTCAAGAAACATATGGACGTCCATCCTCTACAAGGTGGAATTTCAACATACGGACCATAAACATAGTTCATGAAAATTTGAAACCTTTTAAAAACTGCCTTACTGAAATTCAGTCAACATCAAATGCAGATAAAACCATTGCAGAAGCAACAGGAATTTTAAAATACCTGAATGATGATAATTTCAAGTTTTGGTAAGAGCTTTTCCATCAGATTATGCCTCATGTTGAAATAATTTACAACCGAATCCAATCTCGAGAAATAAGTGTGTTTAAAGTTAATGAATATATAACAAATTTCAAAACTGCTATTTTAGAATTGAAAAACACAAAGTACTGTTAGAATCCTTCAAAGACACTCATGGCTGGCCGGCCGGCCCCAATTCAGCTGTTCGGAGAGCAGAGCAGATGGGCGAACAGTGCTAAGTACCTGGGACTTACGCTGGACACCGAACTGACCTGGCGACTGCACTGCACAGAGAGACTGAACAAGGCAAGGCAAAATCTGGGAATCCTAAGCCCACTGCTTAACAGGCGTAGAGCCCTGCCTACTAGAAACGGTCTGACACTGTACAAGCAGTTGCTCAGGCTGATCCTCGACTGTGCGTGTCCCGCTTGGGGTCACCTGGCGGATACGTATATGAGGATGATGCAGGCGTTCCAGAGCGTATATCTGAGGATCATTGTGAACGCACCTTGGTATGTTCGGAATGAGACTCTACATCGCGACCTGGATATGCCTACCATCAAGGACCACTTCCGGAAACTGGCGCAGTCCTTCTATGACAGACCTCCCAGTGCCACCAATCCTCTTATCCAGGGGCTTGGGAACTACGTCATCGACCCTGGAGGGTGCCATCGACGTCACAAAGCTTTGCTTGGACAAGCGAGATATGTCAACAGTGGTTTGGGAGGCTCTCACCCAGCACTCCATAGAGTAGTGTCTCCGCACGTAACTCTAAAAACCCTTATTCGGTTTCCCAATATACTTTGTTTTCCCCAATAACATTAATAATTTGCTTTAATTTGTTTCAGTAACTTCCCGCAATGCGACAACCCATTAGTCTTAGTATCCGAAAACCACACGGTGTGACTAATTGGTCGGTACGTGTTGGAATTTCCTCTCGTGCTCCCCTTCAGGGTACATTAGAGTATACTATTATGTGTCTGCTTCCAAGAACTCCTTGCTGGAATGCCGCAGGGCTCCCTTGTGGGCCCGGTGCTCTTCAGTCTGTATGAGAACGACATTCCCAAATCCCCAGACACCAAGTTGGCACTGTATGCGGACGACACGGCTCTAGTAGCGGAGTCGTAGCAAGGACAGCTGGTGGAGAGGCGACTCCAGACCCACCTGACGCAGTTGGAGGTGTGGCTGACCACCTGGAGAACAAGTATTAACGTGGAGAAGAGCACAGCAGTACTCGTCACATGGAAAAGAAAGTTCTACAGGCCGGCCCAACTCCGACTGTTTGGAGAGCAGATCATATGGGTGAACAGTATTAAGTACTTGGGACTTACGCTGGACACCAAACTGACATGGTGACTACACTGCACCGAGAGACTGAACAAGGTGAGGCAAAGACTGGGAATCCCAGGCCCACTGCTTAACAGGCTTAGTGCCCTGTCTACTAGGAACGGTCTGACACTGTACAAGTAGTTGCTCAGACCAATCCTCGACTATGCGTGTCCCAATTAGGGCCACCTGGTGGACACGTATATGAGGATGCAAGCGTTCCAGAGCGTGTGTCTGAGGATCATTGTGAACGCACCTTGGTATGTTCAGAATGTGACTCTGCATCATGACCTGGATATGCCTACCATCAAGGACCACTTCCGGAAGCTGGGGCAATCCTTCTACACCAGACTTCCCGGTGTCACCAATCCTCTTATCCAGGGAATTGGGAATTACGTCAATGATCCTGGAGGGTGCCATCAACGTCCCAAAGCCCTGCTCGGATGAGCGAGATGTGTCAACAGTGGTTTGGGAGGCACTCACCCAGCCCCCATAGAGTAGTGTCTCCACACGTAATTCTAAAACACCCTTATTCGGTTTTCCACACTTTTTTTTCTCCCCACTAATATTAATAATATGCTTTTCTTGTTTCAGTAACTTCGTGAAATGCGACAACCCATCTGTTTTTATAATCCGAAACCACATGGTGTGACCAATTGGTCAGTACGTGTTGGAATTTGCTCTCGTGCTCCCCTTCAGGGTACATTAGAGCATGCTATTTTGCGTCTTCGTCTGCGTCTGCGAGAACTCCTATCTCTATTGGCTCGCGTGATGGGCACTGTCTCTCACGTTTGCACGCACCAATGGGAAGCTCCTGTGTCTCCCATTGGACAAGGCCAGGCAGAAGCGGAAGGTATTTAACACGTTGGTTCCTTGGTCAGAGGGGTCAGTTAGCCTCGGCCAGTCTGAGAGTGGCTACCCAACCCGGGTACGCCACCTACACGAAATAGCTTATTAAATGGTCTTATGTTACGAAAGAGCAATATGGTTTAACCCTCTCTCTCTCCACCATCACCCTACTTCCCATCACGACTCACGTTACCGGGACTTCCTCATGTTCCACCGCGACTCACGTTGCCGGAACTTCCTTCCGTTCCACCGCGACTCACGTTGCTGGAACATCCTTCCGTTCCACCGTGACTAATGTTGCCGGAACATCCTTCTGTTCCACCGCGACTAACGTTGCCGGAACATACTCATGTTCCACCGCAATTCACGTTGCCAGAACACTCTCGCCAACCTTTTACCTACCCCCACCCACAGGTGTCTGAACACAACGTCGCCGTCATCGTGACATCAACCAGTTACCACCGAAGCCGAAGGAAGGGATTACAAGCTGTCTTTAACTAACTTCTTATAGCACGAGAAAGCTGTGTAATGCTACACAAAGGGTAGCTGTTATTTACCTGAATAAAAGTAATTTATCTATATATAATTCAAAGTCACAATTCATAAATAAAGTCGTTCTTATCCATCTCATTTCAATAAGCTGCACGTTAATGCTTTAGAATTATTGCATCAGCATGTTGTATATTGTTGGGTGTGAATGCCATAGTTTATCATATTCTTTATCTGCATTCCTTCTTTTTAACAAGCAAATCTATCAACGCAACTGTAGTTCTGTCGGCTTCTGTTTGTGGATATTCTCCCCTGTTTCCATCCCATGCATCAGGAGTTCATGGATCTCTAGCTATGATTTGTTTTCATATGAGGCTCCATGTTCAATTTTTACTCTGCTTTTTATAAAACCATTTTAGCCAACCAAGAGTACAAATTCAATTTTTAATGGTTTTTATCATTTTTGAATAATAGAAAAATTGGTGGAGGTTGAGTGATCTTCATGGATGCCATTTAAAATATAACTATCTCATATTGCATCAAACAATGTATTAGTGCCAAATGTCAGATTTTCCCTCAATCTATGTTTATTATTTATTTATTTTTAGTCTTACTAATTTATAAATAAAGCTATTAATAAGTTTATGTATCAGTGCGTTTTCTTAAGATTTATTGTAGTTTTGTAATTATTAAATTAAAAAATTACACCTGGAAATGGGAATTTAACCCGGGACCTTTGGATTATTTCGATTCCCGTGTCTAGCTTGAATTCTAAAAATGGCACATTAAGATGTAGTTACAGCCATAATTAATAATTATGATAGCTCTTATATTTAATCACTAAAAATATTGTTGAGAACTTATTTTTTCGTTGATAATATTACACACCCAGCATGGACAAGCTTCATAATCCACTGGGGCCATGATCACTACCTCTTGCTGAATCAGTGCCGTAACTAGGCAGGGGCAACCGGGGCAATGCACTTGAAGGGGGCTCCCGACCACTGAAGACCCAAAAAGTAAATTTATTTTATACAAGACAAATTTATACCGTTATTTTTGGCGGAATTTTATCCTTTTACTGAATTGAGTATGTATGTCTGTCTCTATATGACATGTGACATTAAAAAGACAGATATGCATACTCAATTTATATTTTTCTCGGTACAGGAAACTAATGTTTAAGATACTGCCGAGTGCTAACCCTATATGAAATATTTTCTTATAGGGGGCCCCACTTCCAAATTCTGCCCCTGGGCCCCAGAGGACTACTTTACGGCACTGTACTGAATTCTATAAAGTTTTTTTCATTTAGTTTATCCAATATCTTATTTGTGTTAAAATTAGCCATCAATTGAAAATTATAGCCATACCATATACCATTGTCATATAAAACTAAACTAGGGTCATATTCAAAAATTAATTTCACCATCTCACCTGTAATATTTCGAATCCATTGCTATAGATTGTGTCTTCAATATCTTTGAGGTGTTGCACAGCGTCTGGTTTGACAATTACTAAAATTCTTTGAATAGAATCTCCTATTTCTTGTGTCTCTTTTTCCATCGCCACTTCTTTTAAAGCTCTTGTAGGTCTAGTCTCCAAGCCGTGTCGTAAAACATAAGAGAGGACAACATAAATGTAATCAATTATTTTCAATTGTGTAAGGCTCTAAACTAAACTGGATAAATAATTAACATAAAAAGATAATCTTTAAAAACTAGAATACCTCAACTGTGGTTCGATTCAGGGAATCAAATCAAACATTACCATACATTATATTTATGTCCATTTCGAAACCAGAGTTTTAGAATTACATCTTAGCAGCATAACGCTAAACGAAGGTCATAAGATACAAACCTACATTATAAAATATATTATAACAATTATTATTAATTCACTTAGAAAGCAAATAAAATTAAATCAGACCATATTATAGTTCATCAAAACACGATCTACGCCAAAAATGTGGTAACGTTTCCATGTATATCATCACAAAGACGAATTACAATTAAAATGTTGTCAGTTAAGCTACTTGTTCATAGAAGCATTAAACCTAAAATCTAAAGAAACTAAAACGTGAAAATTTAGTTAAAAGTGAATAAAATTAAGTTGCAATTATTTCCCACTGATATTAAAACTCGAAATAGAGAATAAGGCTCTACAGTTCTACAACTTCAGATTACGTAGGTTACCTGAAACGTTGAGAAGTTACACAATAAATTAATTAATTCAATGAAAGGTTTTTCTCATTCAGCAGAAAATATTTGAAAAATAATTTACAGCTTTATCAACTTAACAATCGCACAAATGGATTTAAGTTTTTTTTAGCGAACCTTTACATAGTTTGAATATAATAATTTTGTAACCACCCATTAGGTGGGTCAATAATCAACCCTCTAGACCACTGGCCTTATCAACACAATTTGAGGTCCCTTAACAGAACTTACTACTTATTCTGACGGAAGAAAACCTTCCACGAGCAAATTACTCACTCCAGTGGATGTTTGGGGAACCCCGAGCGTGAGATTGACACTACGGAATGGGGACATCAAGTCAGCACACTCTTCTCAAATGGCGAATAGGGGAATGCTTGTCAATCCTGGAGGGTGTCTGGGGCTTGAGAGAAGTGGCGAGCTCTAGGAGGGCCAGGAGCGGAGGGTATTGGGAGATTAAAATACCTAGGATAGACCAAAACTATGGTGCACAACATCTAAGCCCCAAACCTTGGGTAGGTTGGTTACAAACCCTCTGCCAAACACCTAATCTAAGCCCCAAACCTTGGGTAGGTTGGTTACAAACCCTCTACCAAACACCTGGTACTTGATATGGTCGTTTGCACTTGGGGGGGAGGGTGAGTCCTAAAGATATGAAAATACAACCTACCCTTTTGGAAGTTGTGAAGAATGCGGGTCATAGGCTACTGAGGTCCTTACATCTACTCTGAGGTTGCTAGGTTAGTGTGGTCCAGACTGCCCAACCCCTGCCTACTATTTGAGTTGGATTGAGTCCTTTGCCTTGAGTGCCAACCCGAGGTAATAGATGAAGGATGAAGGCAAGGACACTGAAACCTATTGTGGCAATTAGGTCTAAGCGGACTTCGTAAATGACAACATCAAGAGAACCCCTGGGTAGCTAGCTAAACCTGTTGGCTCTGAGCATAGGCTGGTGGGGAACTGCACAGAGGCAGTTTGACGTAAAAGACAGCCTCCCAATCCCACTTTTGATTATATCTATCATGGATGGCAATAAAAGAGTAAGCATAGTGAAACCAAGAGCGAAAGCGAGAGTGAAGAAGAGAAAAGAGAAAAAAAGGAAGTAAAAGCTCACATAGCTCACAAAGACCTTATGGATTTTGTATACAAACTGCTGGTTATCAATGCAAGAGTGACCAAAAACAAAGTTGCAAAATTAAATGAAGAATTGACCTCCATCGTGATGACGATGTCACATCAGGAATTCGAGGAGAATGAGAAACTGAGAACGCAGACGGAAAGACAAATGACGCAACCAGGGACAACACCAACATTTGTTGCAGTGTTAGCAGCTGCACCAAATCAAAAGCTGGCAGTGCAGCAAGTACAAAGATAACAAGAGAGATAAACCAACGTGATATTTATATCATCTAGGACTAAAAAGGAAGTGACAGACGTTAGGAAAACTCTTATGGCGAATATTGACCTTGTGAAAGAAAATATAAAAATCCAATAGGCCTAGTGGCTGGCAAAATGGTTTTTGTGGAAACGGAATCAGCCATTGATATTGAGAAGATAATAAAGCACAAAGGGATTAAGGAGGACCTCAAGAGCGAAAAGCCGCGTAAACAAAGACTACTGATTACATTCTTCAACATACCAATTGCTATGTCGATTGAGCACGTCAATGAGGCTGTCTACCAACAAAATATGATAGACAAACTAAGGAAAGAGGAATTTGAAGAGAGTTTCAAACTAAAATTCAGGACTCAAGAGACCATGTTACAGAAGTCACTGCTATGATTAGGTATATACTGTTTAATAGCAGGATATTCCGACTGCTAGAAAGGCATTGCCAACAACTGAGGGAGAAGGGGAAACGGGGAAAGAAGATTAATCCAAACTAACGGTAATGTACCGAATATTCTAGGAAGTACTTCAGCTATCAAGGATGAAGGAACAGTTAATTTGCACCTGGCCCTGCAACAACTCATAATATCACGGCCTG
The DNA here is from genome assembly GCA_902151455.1 of Timema bartmani. Lineage (NCBI taxonomy): Eukaryota > Metazoa > Arthropoda > Insecta > Phasmatodea > Timematidae > Timema > Timema bartmani. The sequence goes on from CABFWB010006953.1 coordinate 7,070, forward strand.
AAAGATGGAGCACAATAAAGTTTATGATTCCCAAAGTGCTAGACCGAATACTCCTGAAGTCCATAAACCTACCAATGGACCTGGCAAACTTACGTGTTAGAGTGAATAAAATAGTTTAAAGAAGGATTGAGGGATTCAATGAAGAACTACTTTATGACCAATTCGTCAGCGTGCACGGTCACAATACATTTGACTATAAAGAGACTTGGCCTAAAAGCCAAGTACATACATATTATCCTTAATTGTTGAAAAGGATGAAAACAGCTCCCATAGAATCTGAATGGATTTAGGAGTGTGACTGTGCTACAATAGGTAAGAAGGTGTGTTGAGGAGATGAATTTGATGTCGTGTGCATGAAGGAACCATATAGCAAGAATAGGGAACGAATCCATTAAAACAAGGATTATCTCAGATGGGAGTAAACCAATAACCACTGTCATAGTGATTTTTATTTATTTATTCATTATCTATTTTGGCTTGGCATCTTACAATTTTAAATCCAGGCCGTATTTACACATTGTCAAATAATTTTCTACTACTATACAATTTCCAAATTTTCTTTTGTCTAAACAGGTTCAACAGGTAAAGTACCTACTCAAGATACAATTTCAGTCTCATTCCAGGTGGTTCGCCCCGGGTGTATTACTTCCCCGGTACCCTCCTCAGCTGATTACCCCATAAGACATGATTTCTCATCCCAGCCCGACGGTGCACCCAGTGGCGCCGATCATCCCCCTATCCGCCTCCTGGGGAGGCGCCCTATCGGAGTTGGTGCTCCGTCTACTATTAAGCACAAACCACTTCCTTTCTTGATTTTCCCCTATTTCTATATACCCTGAAATTGTTTCTCCTAACCTACCCATCCTATTAACTTTCCTTCCTTCCCTATCCTATTCTAGTCTTATCCTAGTCTTACAGATAACTAATCTAAATATATTCTTTCACTCCGGGACCATCCTATGCCCCGATGGTACAAGTTGGCTGCAGAGCAACCTCCTATCTCCATCTTGACGCAGAGGGCCCCAACAAGACCTGATCCTACTTTACTTGTTTCCAAGAAGAGGTATCTGCAGTCACAGGGTTCCCTCCTGCGTCCTATTTCTTTCCCTTCATCTTTCTCCAATGTTCGGCTGGAATGATGATCCTTCGGATTACGGGGGTTTCCTCAGTAATCCTCCGGATCCATCAGCTGAACTGGTATACCAGTCCTACAAAGCTATGTGTTTGCCACTTCCCAGCATCTCTCCTTGTTCTTCATGAAAGGTTGTATATCATTATTTACACATAAGAAATCTTCTCCTTCCTCTATTCGCCCCCCGCTGAGACATCACCCACGTCCGTATAAGTCCCGCTTCCCGTGTTTCTGTCCTCGTCCCTGTCATTGTCCTCGTTATTGTCTCCGTCTTCGTCACTGTCACTGTCCTCGTAACTGTTACTAGTCTCTCCCCCCTTCCATCTCTGGCCCTCTGTCTGTTTAGTCTTTGTCCCAGTCTAGTGTAGTCATAGTGATTAACACAATTATATATAACAATCCCAAAACTAGTCATTTCAGTGTTGAAAAGATAACATGTGTGAAACTGTGACATCCAAGGTAGGCCAGTGTATGTTGACGAATATGTATTTACAGTTCTGTAAAAAAAAATCAAACCATACTTGGAAAAAATAGCGGAGATTGACAATATATATCCAGTAATTTTGTAAATAAACACTGCCAATGCTAATACTAAGTTTCCCGAAGATATACGCGGGAAGAGGGGGAGCATCCACAAATATTGATGTGACCATCTGCAACCCAACAATCCAGCAGGCGCCAACATCTTAAATGGGTGGAAAGTGGTGGAGCATTCTACCAATAGTGACCATAATCTCATCTACTTCAAACTGGTCACTGAGGGATGGAAAGAAATGGGAAGTGTAGGTGAAAGACGACGTCGATATAACATTGGTAAATGAGATTGTCTAAGAATAAAGAGGGAATTGGTGATATCGAAACTGATGTAACTTGAGGACAATGTTATTTGGAAGGACAAACAGCTTAAGTGGGGTCTTCAGAAAGCCATGAAAGTGGCGATACCCCTACAAAGAGAGAAATATAAGGTAGCTAATAGACCCCAGAATCGCCACCTGCAGAGGCTAAGAGGGGAATCAACGAAAGCTTTCATTCTAGTTAATTCATTTGTAAGAAATACCAGTAATTGAGGAACTAAATCCAATCCACCTGCTTTTATGTTTTCAACACTGGGATGAAATGAGTTGTCATATACTTTATTTTTGATTGCTTCCTTTAATAAACTACAGCAGTCCTTACTAATATCCTAATCTCAGCTTCAATATCTTTGAAAGCTACAAAGATCTACCAGCAGTGCCAGGATCCAGCAAGTAATTCTGTACTTCAAGGTATGTATAGGAGGAAAATGCAAGATTTTGAAAGTAGTCTGGTAGCAGTGAAGGAAGTTAGCTGGGATTAGTATATAAGAGAACAACTGAGTAAGAATCCATCGGGAATTCCCTTCATAATCGTAAAAGTAAAGATTAAACCCTCAGCCTCAATTCAATACATTGTGAATACCGGACGAAGAAATGACACCTTGCTAGGAGGAATTGGCAGATCTACTGTTAAAGACATTGCTCCTTGAAAATACTGGTGAAGGAGAGAGTGAGCAATATAAAGAGACAAAACGACCCAAGATGGACTATTACGAAGACAACACAGACGAGTATCCTGTCCCCCAGGAAAAGATTAAAAGGCTTTAATGAAAAAACAAAGCACCTTAGCGTTATAGTATGATGGTCTAGGTGCTAGAGAAAACAATGGATCAAATCACTCCATATGTGAACCAGATTATGAATAAAACCTTGCACAAGGCAGGATTCCAAACATCTGGAAACAGAGTGAGGTAGTCATTTCAAGCAAAGGAGATGTCAAACCACCTGCAAATTACGTCATAAGTTTTTTAACCATCTGTGGTAAACTCCAAAAAATTATCCTCTATACATACATGCAGGATCACCGAGATGTGGTAGGAATGTACCCAAAACAATATGCCTTAATGCGGGGAAGTTCAACGAAATACATGATATCCATAGCTAGAACCTAATAGACGACTCAAGAGACTAATAGACGGTCGAGGTATTCGCATACATCTCAGGATCATTTGGAAATCTATAGTGACCAGCCCTGTGGGAAATTATATGTCCTGGATTACGATACCACAGTTTTATATATTACTGTTGGGACAGATACGCCATGTTGAGATGTCTGGGAGTATCCCTGTGCAAGAAACTGACCAATGTGTATCCCAAAGGGTAGGTATGTGGACCTGTATTTTAGGATGTGGGTCTAGAGCCTGGGTTGCAAGTTGTTGAGTCAATCCCCGAAATGGAGGAATTGGTGGCATTCGCGGGTGACAGGATGGTGATAGTCGAAGGAGACTCGATACTACAGCTTGAAACCAAGGCTAGCCGGGTATTATAAGGTTTATATACTTGGTGCAAAAGGGTTAAGCTGAAACTAGCACCACCAAAGACCACCTATATCATGTTTAGGGGTGTGTTCAGAAGGAATCAAATCCTGAAGATAGATTTACAGAACGAAAAATGGAGCACAACAATTAAATACCTTGGTGTGACGTTGGACGTAAGGTGAAACTTAGATTCTCACAAGGAGCAAGTATCTAGAAAAACCAAACGAGTAATGAACAAAGTATCAACTATAGGGAAAAGGAGATTCCATCTCCCTATGTAGATCATAACAACCTGTAACGAGGCGATACTTGTTTCCTTAGCGGTCTACGGAGCAAGCGTGTGGGCACACATACTCAAATTCAAGAAAGAGGCCAGGATGCCCAGAATTCTTCATAGGGGCTTCTGAGCCTTACTGGAGCGTACTTGGCAACGTTAACGGATATGCTAAGCGTCACACTAGGGATCTGTTAGTGGAACAAGTATGTTATATGAAGAGACGCCGAATATTGGTTGAATAAAGTAGAAGCGTTCCCCAGAGAGACTAATAGACGGTCGAGGTATTCGCATACATCTCAGGATCATTTGGAAATCTATAGTGACCAGCCCTGTGGGAAATTATATGTCCTGGATTACGATACCACAGTTTTATATATTACTGTTGGGACAGATACGCCATGTTGAGATGTCTGGGAGTATCCCTGTGCAAGAAACTGACCAATGTGTATCCCAAAGGGTAGGTATGTGGACCTGTATTTTAGGATGTGGGTCTAGAGCCTGGGTTGCAAGTTGTTGAGTCAATCCCCGAAATGGAGGAATTGGTGGCATTCGCGGGTGACAGGATGGTGATAGTCGAAGGAGACTCGATACTACAGCTTGAAACCAAGGCTAGCCGGGTATTATAAGGTTTATATACTTGGTGCAAAAGGGTTAAGCTGAAACTAGCACCACCAAAGACCACCTATATCATGTTTAGGGGTGTGTTCAGAAGGAATCAAATCCTGAAGATAGATTTACAGAACGAAAAATGGAGCACAACAATTAAATACCTTGGTGTGACGTTGGACGTAAGGTGAAACTTAGATTCTCACAAGGAGCAAGTATCTAGAAAAACCAAACGAGTAATGAACAAAGTATCAACTATAGGGAAAAGGAGATTCCATCTCCCTATGTAGATCATAACAACCTGTAACGAGGCGATACTTGTTTCCTTAGCGGTCTACGGAGCAAGCGTGTGGGCACACATACTCAAATTCAAGAAAGAGGCCAGGATGCCCAGAATTCTTCATAGGGGCTTCTGAGCCTTACTGGAGCGTACTTGGCAACGTTAACGGATATGCTAAGCGTCACACTAGGGATCTGTTAGTGGAACAAGTATGTTATATGAAGAGACGCCGAATATTGGTTGAATAAAGTAGAAGCGTTCCCCAGAGCAACGTTAACGGATATGCTAAGCGTCACACCAGGGATCTGTTAGTGGAACAAGTATGTTATATGAAGAGACGCCGAATATTGGTTGAATAAAGTAGAAGCGTTCTCCAGAACCAGAAGGACTACGTCAACGTAGATCACTAGATCTATACTTAAGAAGTGGCAAGATAACTAGGTGAGGGATATTAAATGGAGGTGAACTTTTGATCTAGTCCCAAGTGTCCAGGAGTGACCTAAATTTGAACACCTGCAACCCACCCAGGGGATGTTCTACTACATCACAAGACATGGCCCATATAAATTACTTCTCCATGACAGAGGACTAGCTGAGACTAATGAATGTGACTACAGAAAGGTGGCGACACCAGAGAACTTTGTATGGGAATGCGAAAACACACAGCACATGTGGAGCCAGCCACTGGAGGTAGCACATACAACATACTAAGGTATGGCATCCTGTGGAATCTCCTTGATTAGTTAGCGACACTAATGTCACTAAAGGAAAAATAAGAAAGCTTGGACAAACTAAAATAAGGGAGACTTAGACGATACCAATAAAGAAGAATCAGACGAAACACTGAGAATGACAACTATAATGACGAATAAGATTATTGGGACAAAATGCAAGACATAAGGCAATTAAATGTAGGATTATAGAGAACAAAATTTACAATATGAACGACCCACACAATAGGGAAGGGGTGTGACTTATTTAAAACAGTCAGTCAGTGGAAACAAACCTTATAAGTACAGCCTTCTCCAGAGTCAAAAGGAAAGCTTGTGACATCCCCAAATATGAATGAAGTAAACTGCATTATCTTTAACTATAGCTAGAATTAGATTAGTTTATGTTTAGGAATAATTATAAGGAGCCAAATACATTTAGCTTAGAATTAAAATATAGAAACAAAGAATAGGTAAAAAATATACAAATATTAGATAAGGACTCATATTAAAAATATTAAGGGATGCAAGGAGCTTGCCTTGGACATGGCTGAAGTTCCATGATATAAATTTTTTACATATCACATACATTTGGAGTATTAATTCCTAGCATAATTGATTGATCGATAAATTTATATTATTTTGGAGGCGGACCAAAACTGATAATACTTAAATTACACATATATACAAAGCTTAGGATATAAACATGAAACTATAGACAAAGATATAAAAAATCTGACACCTTAGCTCGGTTGGTAGCGTGTCTTTCTACTGAGCTAAGGTTCAAGGATTCGATTCCTGGCATGGCTAAAAATTTATCATTGGTGAAATGTGGGTTTACTTTTCACAGTGATAATTAACGGCCAGGATATGGTGCCTGTTCTAGTATTAAGTTAGATTTTAAAGCATATGAATCCACAACAGGCCTAGCAAGTCGCTAGTGGAAAATATATAGCATGAATAAAAAAGTGACCCAGGCTAAAGGCTGGAAACAATAATGGATGTAAAGTAAAGATATAAGCAATATATTTTATTTCGGCAACACATATATGGAAAATGATTTTTCCTTTTTTGGGGACAGTGGGTTTTACCAAGTGCTCATGATTAAATTTACTCCTGTAAAAGTATCCTTAATAAGAGAGCAATACAAAATCCCTCAAAAGTCAAAGAAAAAGTTAAACACGTTTCGTTTTGTGGCATGGCTTAAGGAGTTGATATATATGTACATTTCTGGTTGGCAAACCTGTCTTGTAGGTCTATCAGTTTAACCATGATGGCATCCAAGACGCGTTCGATTAATGGTTGCGCTGAACAGCTTTAGCAGGGTTTCAATGTTATTTCGTTGGCTGCTTTGTTGAGTTGGTCCACTTTGTATACTACTATGTCTCCCACTTTGTATGATACTGGGTGTCTTCTTGTGGTAGCGTTTGGCTACCGTATTTTGAGCATTCTTTAGTTCTGTCTAGGCTTTCTCCCCTTTTTCCGGTGGCTTTGATTAGAGCTTTTCTAGAAACTTAAGAGGAAGAATTTCTCACTCAAGAGTAATGGGTGGGATTGCATCCTCAACAAAGCAGATATGAATATGACCCAGCGTTGCTGGTCAAAACTGAAGAAAAGTTGCAATAATTGCTGGACCAACTAGTGGAAACAGGGATAAGATATGGCACGGAGATAAATATTGAGAAGTCAAAAGTGATGGTGATTTCAAAAATGAAAAACCGCTGAAAATTAAAAATTGGAAACCAGAATTTAGAAAACATAGAGCACTTCAAGTACTTGGGAATTCTGCTGACAAAGGATGCCTAATGCACCAAGGAAATTAGGTCAATGATTGCCATGACCATAAGAAGAGTTTACTGCTGACCAGCAATCTAAGTTTGGAACTGAGAAAGAAATTGATAAAATTCTACATTTGGAGCATTACGCTGTATGGAGAAGAAACTTGGAATTTTAGGAAGATGTAAAAGAAAAATTTTGTTAGCTTTGAAACGGGGTGCTGGAGAAAGCTTGAGAAGATCAGGTGGATAGACAGTGACCAATGAACAAGTACTTATAAATAATAATATAATTATAATAAATACTAACTTCAAGAAGAAGAAAATAAGGTTATAAGAAATACGAGAAGATAGTGAAAATCTTAATACATCGGTATTACTCTGAAGTACTAATTATATCTTACACTTGCAGTATAATGTCCATGTCACAAAGTTTGTCTGTTTGAGGAGAGATGAACCGATTATAACATAGTTCTCAAGAGTGGGCTCCTTGAACTCCAATTATGTCCTCATCAACATCCTCTTCTTGTACCATTGTAACATTGGTACAGGATCCTCCGCAAACTACACACATTTCCGAACAGTTTAAGGACAACTTCACACAGGTGCAATTGTTCTGACAAGACACCTTACAAGAGACCAAGTTGATAACTTCCTCGGATGCCCCTGGTTTTGTAGAATGAACAGAGTAGAGTTTGTTGTCAAATACATTCGGTTGCGTCAATATCCTTTTGCCCAAGCCATTTTTCAACCTGGTAATAAGTTTGAAAGAAGTGTTTCTCAGCTGCAGCAGAGGTTAGAGGTGCCATGTTTAACTTTGATTTCAAATACATTCTCGCCACTGCTTTGAGATACATTGTACACGCATCCAAATTATTAAAACTACAACAACCATACAACTTGAGAATGAAATCCTCTCATGCTTCTCTAACCTCATTTTGGTCAGCGCCACATATATTAAATATTATGGCCTTTGTATGGAGCTGCTCAGACTTCTGTAATCTTGCCTTTTACAAACAAGGCAGAAGTGGTGTCACACCCTGTTATAGCATGTATGAAAAGGAACACATTATTCATTTCTCCAATTCCTTCACGCACCTTGCAAATATCATACAACGTTTGTAGAGGTGCTATTACCAGAAGGTTTCTGGAAAAACATTGAGGGTTTTTCTGATTCTGGTAATCCAACGAGTAGTATTAACAGGTCAGTCAATATCTTATCCAACGACAACTACCGAGCTTTGGCTATGACTCTTCGAGACACTGATAGCTTTCTGTATGATTTCAACATTTGCGTCCTCCTCAGCCACTAATACAGAAATATGTTCTTCAATTAGCTTCTGAACAAGCAATACAATAAGATTTTTTTTGTTCTTTGAATTGGAAAGAAATTCCTTTTGATTTAGAGAACATTTCATTTCAGAGGGGAAATTGATCGATGTTGAAGTTCTTCTTCCTCTGCGGATTTGTTCAAGACCCTTAGTTATGGGATAATCTAGGTATCCATCAAACACAACATAGCATTCTCTCCCATAATACTCAATGACATGGTGTAATGATACTGTTTTGTACCCTTCTAATATATTCAAAAATTCAAGGATGAAGTGTATTTTTCTTAAAAGTACTGTATGTAAAGTTTCCTTTTAATACTTCATCCATGGAAAATCACGTGCTTTTAGAATTAATTTCAATTCACTAAGTTTTTAAACTTTTTTATTTAAAATATCAACTCCATTGTATTAAAATATCTTGTGACTCGCTGGCTCCCTCTACCCAATAGGAAGCCAGCCTTCATGACATAAGTTTGTCAGGAGTTCTCCTATTAGTTTGTTTTAACCCGGTGACAAGGGGTCCAAGAGGCAAGGGGTAGGTTATATATAAGCAGCTTGTGCGTATGAATATATAGTAGAACTTGGTAATATAACAGTAATAGTAACATAACTCCATACAGTGCCAGTACCATAAATCGACAGAGTAATATATTAGCAGTGCCAGTAAGAAAAAGAGTAGTTACCTAAATCTACACATATCACAGTACTCAGAACAGGGAACATGTAATATCACAGAAAAAGATCCGTAATTTAACAAAAACTCTGTCAATTTTATATAATATCTTCAGTACAGATGGTGTAATCATTTAAATAAATCGTGTGCAACACCAAAAATTTTGTTCATTTAATAAAATTAAATATCAGAAATAATCAGATTACATAACCGCGTGCAAGTGCGCAGTAAGGCATGCTCGCGTCATCATCATCGTAAAACCCAATATCGTTATTAATAGTGCTCAATCACAGGGCAATATCACACATATAATCTTGTATCACCATAGTTGGCGCACAACGTGGGGCGATATTATAATAATGTGTCAAATATCTTCAAATAATTTTCCCATATGTTTCTGCACTGGGCCACACAATACTATACAGAAGGAGTCCCCTATTTATTACATCTATCTTTTTTCTCAAATTTTGCTGTTCTTCTTCGCTTACACTCTATTTCTAAAATATCTTGACTATACTTGACTCGGTTATCTTTCTGAATATCTTACTAATCTCAAACAAAGCCAATGGATAGGTGCTGAGCTCATACTGGAAATAATACTTGAAGTTTTGTGTTCTTTAGGAGATGCAAATGACTGTTGAACAATTGATCAGGATTTATTTAAACATCCTCTGATATCACCCTTATACTGCTTGTTACAGTTGCTATTGTTTGACCTTTTTCTTTCTTTTCAACTTCAAATCGGCAAACTTACTCCCTTCAATTTCCCTCAGGCTGCAAAGCCCTACTTCATGTGTATTATCACAGTTAACACCATAATTTGTCGCTGCAAGCCCAAAATACACAGAAACCATTTCATTTTCCTGCCGTAAAGGATGATGAGCAAGAAACCAATAAACAAATGTGTTTACATCCTAGAGTTCTCGTTCTCTTCTGATATATCTGAACTCTGTGTGCTCTCACTGAACTTTGTTACACGCCCAGAGAACTCCTTTAATGCCTCACTAATCTGGAGAAATCCATGAACACATGTTACAAACTTCGTCACGGTCCTTTCACTGAGCCCTCTTCAATCCACCAATAGACTTTGATGTTAGCATTAATGTTTGTTCAGTAGTCGTGTTAGTCCAATTGCCTGTGAAAAAAAAGGTATGCTCTTTTTATCGTAAAGCAACTTTTGTTAACGAATTTTTCTAAGTCTTCTTTTTTCATTTTTTTCTGTAGATTCAACATTTTTTGGGCATAGAGATGGGATAATGTTGCGTTTGCCAAGTAACCAGCTGCATGAAAGTATGGCAACATCATGCAAACTGTGTCGATGTGCAATTGCCAGTCACCAATTATTTCTGCTAAGATGAAGTCTAGCATAATATTGACCATCTGGAACTCTTGTAGCCAAAGTTTTGATGTCCTACTCATTCAACATAGTTGTTGGTATTTCTCTTCAAGCTGGGACATTATTTCTTTTATCTTGTCATCTTGTATAGCTTCTTCAATTTTTTTTTCTTTTCTGGTCACTTTAGAGTGGATTTCATCAAATTTACTTTCAATATTCAGTTTAAGAGATGGAAATTCTTCCAAAATCAACACCATCAAAGCAGATTGGGTCATCATATTAGCTTTGTTAGATCTAGCAAACGCATGTCCTGATAAAAGATGAGGTATTGTCACTTTTCCATAAACAGTAGACCAGAGCTCCTCAATTCCAAAGCATTTTAAGAAACTCATAAGAAGATAGAAGCCTGCTAACCTTAAAATCACGTCTGCTATGCTACTATCATCTGCTGTACTGACAACGATGTCTAATTCTTTGAGGAACAGTGGATGATCAGAAATAACGACACATAGCTGGCCGGCTAATTTACTTTGATTGAATGCGTAATTGATATCGGAGTAAATAGCTAATGGATTTCCTGGATTGATATTTATGAAAGGTAGAGTCAGTACATAGGACGTTTCATAATCCTTTCTATCATAGTAGCAGTTGTACATGAAAACTGACCCTCCAGGTAATTTTACTGCGCCGAGAGCATAATTATTTAGCCACAAGAGTTTTCGAGTAGAAACAAGGGCTTGTGTGGGAATTTTCTTTGAAATGTTCTCCACAGTTACTTGTTTCAGTCCTGTATTTGTCCTTTTCCCATACACAAGGACTGGAATGTTAAAATTATCCTTCTATATCAAACGATTTAACTTTTGGAACTCCTACGGTATTTGAAACATCAGATTTAGGAGTTATACACTGTATACCTCCAAGAACGTGAAAAGTATATTTTCCATCCAAAGTTTTTACATTGATATCAATGTAATCAAAGACAATTAGAAAAAAAGTCTCCCTTCCTCAATCTCTGGCTTGCTTGCTTTTAATAGTGATTGAAGATACACTTCTCTTTCGTAGTACAAGGAAATAGATCCTAACACCTAGCCAATTTCATCCAGATTCTTAGAACTGTAATGACGAGACAAGTATTACCTAATGGCAAACAAAATAGGTGATTGAAATGAACGAGGTCTACAAAGCTGAAGTATTATATGGTTTATCATTTGCATCTTCCTTTGCATATCCTGGCATTCATTTGATGTTTTCCTTTTCCTACTAGTTAATTCATTTGTAAGCAATACCAGTAAATGAGGAACTAAATCCAATCAACCTGCTTATATATTTTCAACACTGGGATGAAATGATTTATCATAAACTTTATTTTGGATTGCTTCCCTTAATAAACTTACAGGAGTCGTTACTAATCTCCTAATCCAGCCTCAGGATCTTTATGTCTTTGTGAATACCATGACTCACTCAAAACCTTGTCGGCTCTATCATCAAACAAACGATAGAGGGCTTCTTTCTTTTATTTGTAATTACTACTCTATCACCAAGATCTGCGTCTTGGAGGTAGATCACAGCTAGCAGTATTATTTTCATTAGTAGAAGTGCACGTTAAAAAAGCTTTGATTGAGGTACTACGCGTGTATTTCTTGCGGCATTGTTTATGTACTGTCTCTGCGTCTAGGTTCTTACATTTGTTATGCATTCTATCTCACCTCTTAATTCTTAATTCAATTAAGCCTTTAAGCCCCTTTAAAGTCACAATAACAATTTCTACTCAATTTCTTTCTGCACTATATTTCTATTTTATTTACACAGTTTGTACAAACTACTGGCACACAATACACTTTCACTGCACACACTGTTATCACGAATGATGACAAGCTTGCATTATACATAAAACGCAACGAACCTGTTTAAAAGCTAGCAGCTGACTGAATGTAGACACACGGTGAAGGTGTTGGAAGAGCAGAAGAGGAGTGTGAGGTGATAATTCACTCCTAAGCATTGTCCGTCACACAGAGTAGTGTACGTGATAGACATTGAACAAATATACTCTAATTAACATGAATGGACGACTGTCGTTTAAATGCCACCTCTGCGCCATTGAATAAATGAGGAAATATGAAGAACTGCTTGGAGTTTGTTTAAAGTAAGTTTAAGTATGTAATTGCTTCATTCTCCCCGAAATAGTAAGAAACTAATATGTGACGTATAGTGTATGGTTTTAAAGCTCTTTTAACTGCTTTTCAACTTATTTTGGGAACTTTTTTTTTTTAATCCTTCTCTGTCCCAGTTTGGATTAATAAATAAATAATAGTACAAACACAATGGGGAAACAATTCATTTTTGAGTTTTTTTCCCCTTTTATTACTAATGGAGAACAAATATAACATCATTATTTGATTTCCCCACTCTATTAGAAGATTTTTAAAACAAACTGCAGCGTTTTACGATTAATAGTTACCACTGGCGCCGACTCCATGGGGTTAGGGGGGCTCGAACCCCCCAAATATTTTAATTCACCTGAATCCTAAACGACGCAACGGTAGCTCACTGCACGCTGTCAAACAATGGCCCAGCAAGACCAAGCTATGTTATACGCGTGGTCCCAGATCCACTATGGCCACAATCAAAACACAGCCTACCAAACCCCCTCCCTTCCCCCCTCTTCCACTGACAAACTATGAACGTCTTGTCATGTTTTTGAAACATTTTCAGAAGAAAATGCAACAGACGCAGCCTCAAAGTTTGCTGGATACCGTGAAATATTGCAGCACTTCAATACATTTTTCGTTCTGTCCCTCTCTTGCCAAGTCGTGAGTCCAATCGAAGATAGTGTCCACGTATTGGTGTTACTGAGGTATAATCAAAACTAGCATATCTTATTGACATTCTGGAAGAAAAGCGTGGGGGTCTGAGCAATTCTGGCAGAACTTAGAGGAAAACCCAGACTTGTATGATGAGCCAGAGATGCCCCAACAACACCACGTCCCAAAGAGGCTTAGGAAGCCTCAAAAGTGCTTCACTCCAAAAAAATATTTCAAACAGGCGTATATTATGTATGTGACACAGTGAAATCATGTGCTAAAGAGATATTCGAATCTAATGGACTTCAGAAAGTTGTATTCGTAAAGAAAGGGTGCGTATCTGCTGTGAACATAGGAATTAAAAAGCTCGAGAAGATGCGAGAGTTCTTTCATGACGATTTGGATATTGATAAACTCTTTTGTACACCTACCCCTGCTTGGCGACATCGACAAACGAAAGAGAGTGGCCATAACCTCAATGCGTGACATACGGAACCTTTTCTTGGAAGACAGCGCTGTTCGAGACCTCCTGCCTGAAGTCAACAAATGAATGAAACTCCTCCGCACTGTTCCTGTGACTACCGCTACAGCTGAAAGGTCATGCTGCGCTCTTCGCTACCTGAAGACGTACTTGCGGTCTACGATGAGGCAAAAGAGACTAAACAACATAGCAGTACTTAGAGCACATCAGGCTGTGCTGGACAACTTAGATTATAACACTTATAAATGAGTTCATCAAAAGCAACCCAGTGCATAGAACCACTTTTGCCTTATTCTGAAGTCAATTTGATAGACTTTTGTTGAATATTTCTTTGATATTTTCTTTGATTAACTAAATAGAGACTGTTAAATTTAAATTTCCTTGCTTATTTTTTTAAATATTATATTCAATAAATCTGGTTAGACACTCTGTGAATAGTATGTTTCCAATGTTTCAAATTATTTCACACATCTCCTCCTACAGCCTAGAAGAGGGAGCTTGTTTTGTAGTAGGATATAACCAAGTACAGCTTTGTTGTATAAATAAAGTTTAGTTGAAAAAATTAGATTTAAGTCCTAAATAGGCCCATAACTCAAATTTTGAGGCCTTAATTGTTTTTAATTTTCTGGGGGAGAACCAAGGCCCCCCAATATTTTTCACATGTCAGCACCCCTGATAGTTACTGCGATAACACTGATAATAAGAAACAGTGCGTTTTTGGATTTTGGGAGGGTGTGAGGAAGGAAGCAAGAGGGGCAGGGGTGTGGACTTTTGACTAAACACTTTTCTACCTGAGGGTAGTTGAGAGGAGACAAATTAGCTGTATATTATTTTGTCCTTTATTTGCATTTTCACGGAACAGGTTGACTGGACTATTAGAAAAGTGGGTGATAAGAGAACCATTAAAGGATGTGATTCTTCGGTGCAAAGCAAACTGGATTGGACACATCCTTAGGAGGAGCTGTCTTCTAAATAATATCAGAGAAGGAAAGGTTAAGGGAAAGAGGAGCCTAGGAAGAAGGAGGATTCAAATACTAGATTAATTGAAGGAAAGAAGACAATTCTGGCAGCTGAAGAAGGTGGCAGAGGACAGGGCACTTAGTGGTCTAAGTTTACTGACAAAAGAAATTGATCTGTTGTATTTCAGAACAAAATAATAATAATAAACATTAAATAACGAGAATATGAAGCATGAAGCTCATTCGAATGACCACAGTCCACTCCCATCATGCAAATATATATTTATTTAAGAACTATAGTTGTAGTCTTTGCCCTCAATTAAAAGGACAGGTGTAAGTAGTTAGATTTAGGACAAATCTACTACCTAATGTCTTAACAAGTTTTGCCTAAATGTAGGCCTAGGTGTGTATATAAAAAACCTAGCGAAAGCATAAATTAATGTGAAAAATATAATCAAGAATTATGAAAAAGATATCCAACGTGAAAGTGTCAAAGTAAGCTACGATATTCAATATTGTTTGTTTGTCCTTGGCTATTAGTACTAAAACACACTCAACATACTTAGATAGAATGAGAAATTTCTGTTGAAATTATTGTTACTCAAGTCCAGCACTTTTTATAATTTGATGAAAACAATACATTTGGTACAGGCTAGTATTATAAACATAAAGTTTATTTTATAAACTATCATAGAGTTGATAATTTAAAAACGGTAAATTAATTTTGCTTTTTTTCAATAACTGTTATGATATATTATAAAAAAAATATTTTTGCTATCAAAATAATGATTACGTCTGAGTCAACAAAATAATTTATCCAAATAAATAAACAAGCCTTTATATTTTAAACACCAAAGAAATTATAGAGCCTCTGCTTTACAACTAAAAGATTGTTTGAATTACAAATCCAATACTTCAAACAAATAATAAAAGCACTCACCAGCACAAACAGCCAGGCCTCAAACGTCCGAATGCTAGTCTCAACCACGGCAAAAATAGCTAAAGAACTGAATGTTTCCCGAAGCTTGTTAGGAAATGGTTACCACGGCAACCGGGCACGTCAATGAATGAATAAATAAAGTACAAACTACTTACGACGGGCGAACCAATCGAACATTACCTGAATATGGAACTTTATTTAGTTAATGTGGATATACTCGTATTTCACCAACACAGTGTTACTAGCCTGAAGTTATCCTCGGCTAGAGCGTAGGTTTGCAACATGGCACTGTTATAACCACAAATTAAATTACCTTTATGAATTTTCTCAATGGAACACACTGCAACCGGTAACACGTTCAAGATAAAGGGAGCAATATATGAAAAAAAGACTTGATTGAAACATAATAATATTTATAACCACAATTAAATTAGTAAACTTTAAGTTAAGAAAATTTAGGTAATTCTGATAAATTCAAAATTCTGAATGGAATATTAACATATATACAACACGTAATAAATACGTATGCATAGAGTTAAATGAAAATAAATATTCATTTATTAACACCGCGTCTTACTACCCATTTGGGCTCTACGCTTATGTACTAATTACACTAAGGGTTAGCGATGTTGTGGGTTGAACTTAGAGGAAGTGTACCTGCATTTTCTTGGAGAGTGAGTGGGGAACTATTAAAAAAAAAACATTCTTAGTACATCTGACTGTGATAGAACCACACTTTTCCCGTCATTGGAAGTCTAATCTATTGCGAGAGTAGCGCCTTAGATCATGCGGCCACCGAAGTGGATATTGTATTTACTATTATTTTTAAATGTGGTATACAAAAATAGATACGGTAAAAATTTCCTGTTCAAATATAAATTATAAATCATTTGTGCAATCATTTAGCTTGTGAATGATGTAAAAAAGCTAATTTTCACTTGAATTATTTAGTATAATTTGTATTTTATTATTATTATTATTATTATTATTATTATTATTATTATTATTGATCATCCAAGATGGCCGTCTACATTTAGCCCAGAACACCTCAAGTTATGGTACATTACATGCCACAGCGTTCTTAATTTTTAGAGCTAATTATTGTTTGTTATGGAAGCTATGCCACATAGAACAATTGAACAATAGATTGGAAGACTTTCTTATTTGTTGTAACAAAATTTAAGACTCAATTCTGTATATCACCAAAAATAAATTTCAACCTACCCAGGAAATATCTGTAAAAATTGATATTAAAGTACAACGTAGTCGTGTCACGGACCTGTGTTCGTTGTTTGGGAGAAAAACTAAACATTTTAAATATATTAATACAGAAATGAAATTCGGACATATTTTTAGAGGAAGAACCTTTGGAATTTTTGGATCCTGGTGAGATATTATGTAATATTTTTAAATATCCTCATCCCTTAAAGTGACAACGTCCAGATTTTTTAAAAATCTAACACTAAATCACAATCTAAAAATATTGCAATGGCGGGGTGTTCCGCTCGCGCACGACCTGACAGTCCGCGGGCCGTTTACACGTCACCTGTGAACCACGAGTTCTTTTCAAGAGATTGGGGCACGTTGCTGATCAAACGACATTGTAAAGGCACACAAAATATTTAAGGTTTTGATTATTATAAACACCTCAAAAAACACACACTGAATTAATTATACGGCTAAATAAATCACTGAATTAAATAATACCTGTAATATTTAAGTCTGTAAAATTAATAATCTAATAAGAAAACATAAAATATAATTATATTAAATACAAAATAATGAATACAAAACACATAGTAACTAACTTAGGTATTCAAGTATTTAGAGCAGTTCCAAAAATGTCCATTATTAACAAAGTCCACAGCAACGTCTACGTGACCTGTGTAGTCCACATAAGTCGCCACTTGACCCCGCTCACGACACAATGACCCGTGCTACGAAAACGCTAGATTTGCTGATCTTCTCCCGAATAAGCCAACCCACTCGCTGGACACGCTGGACTGCACACTGGACACGCTGGCCTACACACTGGACACGCTGGTCCACACACTGAACACGCTGGACTACACACTGAACACGTTGGTCCCCACATTGGACACGCTGGTCCACACACTGGACACGTTGGCCCATACACTGCTATTGTTGTATCATAACACTATATGAGTAAGATTTAAATGATACAGTGTCTCCTTATGACAAAGTAAGGTTGAAATGATACAATGTCTCCTTATGACAAGGTAAGGTTAAAGCCTAGTAGTCCCGTGATGTTAACAGAAATATTGACTGAGAAAGATAGATTCTTAGTTTAAGTAAAAATGATTTTTTTATGAGTCTCACAAATTTAATATCGGCTTTTAATATATTTTCTTTCATAGCCACACCAAATCATTTCACAACAGCTATGATATTATTTTGTATTAATTATAAAATAAGTTTCTATTTCGTTGAATTTTTTAGCACTAAGTATTTCTACCTGATCAGATTATAAGCACATACATAATTTTATAGTATATTTTTCTATGTACCAATTTTATAATGTTATTATGATTATTAAATAAACATTTAGAAAAACCAGAACCAATAAATATTTATGTTCGATTACCTGATTTCAAGTCGATTAATTCACATTAGTGTTGAGATAGAACAAATCCAAATATAAGGCTCGTGTGGAGTGTAAATTCCAAATCGCATATGCCTACCCCAATTGCTAAGATGTAATGTCACCCATAGTGCCATTAGGGAACTATAGGGCCAATAGGGAACTAGAGTACCAATAGGGTATCAGTAATTTTCCAATGGCTAAGATGGAAATTGAATGATCTGTTACAAAACTTGTTTCATTACGGTACATTCACACCAAGAGAAGCTACAGGAACACTGTTGATGTTGCTTTTTCCTATATGTTTCTAATTCAAATGTGAATAGGCCCATGCTGCCAGCCAAACACGCCCCCTCCACAAGTTACTATTTTACATTTTAAATCTTAAACCAAGCAGTCATAGGGTCCATCAAAGTTTTAAGTCTATGGTATTTTTTATTTAGTATACGTGCATTATATAGGTCTTATTTGTCGATTTGAAACTCGTGAACCGGTCAAACTCGTTATCTTTTCATGAAGATAGAAAATATCAGCCTTTTAATTTCGGACCTTTAAACGTCATGATCAGTCTATTCAAGAAATCATATTGATTACGATTCAAGAACGTGTACGTTTGAACCAATTCTTTGTATCCATTCAAGTATTAACAATTATCTTAAGTCCTTTCATTCATCGAATGTATGAGTTATTCGCTTACTCAAACTATTAATCCATCAGAGTCAAACCCCAACTCTCCAGTCATTTTCGATGGCGTTGTTTGGGATAGACAGTATAATATACAAGCATATTTCAACAGGGATATCTATCTATGTCAAATATAATACAGGATCTTAGACAGATGCCGGGATATACTTATAGCATTCTAATCCATTTAAAAATGGTACTAGCCTGAAAAATGTACATGAAAAACATGTGATCACCGACATTTATTTCCAAATATTTAGGGATATGTGCTCGTTATGCTGGAAACAAGTAGGATTTTCTAGTCTTTAGCAAATATCATGATATATAAGAGTGTTGAAAATAATACGGGGTCGTTGCCTTTATCATGAGTGATTAATGCGCATATATTCTCAGTTTATGAATAGCATTCACATCGTTCACATCAAAAATTGGTCATTGTTTCTACATGTATGGATTGGATAATATCAGGAAAGAAGGGAATCTGACACCAATCCGACAAAGATATTACGATGCAGGATCAAAGATAATAATTAACACTGGTACAACTGTGGCGTGGAAGTATGTCACTAACAAGTCTTGCGTTGATAGGCTGGACAAGAAACATAATAACGAGTAACATTGTTGAGGATTATCAAAGAGTGGATAGATTACCTGCATGAGAGTATAGAGAAATATTGAGCAAAGTATCCAGACTTGAAAAGAGCTACAGGCAAGGCGTGGAAGCTATATCAATGATGAAGATCAACTTGGTAAAGAAAAAACCGAGTTGAGTTATTTAAGTCCTAATCTGTTCAAGATAGAAGAGCAAATCTCAATATAGCAAACTCCTTTCACATAACCTTTTCATTTTGTTTGAATCTAGAACATACCCAACATCCAGAAATTAATTTACCACTGTGAAAGGGGAACCCCACATGTCACCAATGATAAATTTATTGGCCATGCCAGGAATAGCTCATAAGACAGACACGATACTGATTGAACTGAAGTTTAGGGCTCCACACTGAATTGAACAACTGGATGACAGCATGTATTCTATCGGTAAAGAAGGAACAGTTTTGCGATGCTAACGCCTTGGTTCTGAGCAATATTAGACTTACTTCAATACCTTCAGATGCAACACCTAAATAATATGAAGATGGTTTCATCTACATCTACTTGGATACACATCCTTTCAGAATGGTTGCACAATATTTCACAGGTGAACACAGTCATAAGCTTGTGACTGTCGGGCACCCCTATGACACTCTACTTAAAACCCATTGTAAAAGTTGATCAGAAGTTGAAGCTTTTTAGTTGCACGATTTGCCATTATATTAGAAAGCGTTGTGATCGTTGCTGATAGTTGTGACGTTTTATAACAACAGCTGTTCAGATTTATAAGATTTTATTCCTGCACAATGGCTTCATGTGTCAAAAATAAAAATAAATTTAAGTGTTCAGATTATTTTAAAACTGACGTGTCAACATTTATACGCCCTCAAATTTCGAGAGGCATAATTGTGAGGAAAAAATACAAGAAATATTTTGGGTCAAAATAATTTTAGAAAAAAGAAATCTAATGATAGATTTTGTGAAAAACATTTTTGGCCAAAAGATATTCTACGAGAGTAGATTGTAGCAGATAGTGATGAAATAATTTTGCAAAAGGAAATTGTGTGATGGTTATTTTATAATTTAAGATTAGTTTTTCTCTTAATTATTTCCACATTGGTTGATCAAGGTTTGCAATAAAAAAAACTTATACTAGATATCAGCTACCACCACTCCTATGTTTTTGGCCACTTGTATGTTTATTTATAATTATTATAACAGTGATTTTTCTACTGCCCTAACTTCAGATATTATTTATATACCAAAGTAAAAAAGTTTATTTTAAATGGGGATGGTGCCCTAGAACTGACACAAGTAAAACACTGTATTTTCTTAAAACAGCAAATCACTAAGAAATTTTTATTACCATTTATACTTGCAAGTAAACGGCAAATAAAATTATACCATAATCATATCTAGGATTATTTAATATGATTTGATTTTGTAATATTCAGACATCTCACTAGAATCAAAATCCAGACGAAGGACAGTTATTTGCAAATGAAAGGTTAGAAAGGCTAAGTAAGAAGGGGACGATGCTCAAAAACCTTACCCATAAATATTTCACTTAGTTTTGTTAATTATTAAAAATTTGATTATTTTTTGTATTAATACACTCACAAAGATATGGAATATCTATAGAAACTAAAAATTATATTATTTGCATTCGAAAGTATTTGACATCATCACATTAAAAAGTAACACTATTGTTTAGTTTTTTAATGACACTTGCCATAAAAGTATTAAATTATTTATAAAAGACTGAAAGTGCTCACATCCTGACGTCTTAAACTCTCTTAATACGACTATACTACAGATTGGTAGTAACTATCGATATGTTGCTGCAAGTAATATTACTACAGTAATTTAATTAAATAATATTTATGGATGATAGGTACTATCAATAATTGTCTTGGCGCGTAAGTCAAATATAGTATTTGAAAAATGTCTACTTGAAGGCGGGAAACAAACCTGGGACCATTATAAAGACGGAAGTACCA